>JAPDFK010000278.1:0-63979 GCA_027569635.1 Lasiosphaeriaceae sp. G1095 | reverse complement strand
TTTTTTTTCTTTTTTGTTTTTTTACAACTATTTAAAACACAGGCAATTTTTTGCCCAGGGAGTTTGGTCTGTTGTTTGTGGCTGCGGGGGTGCTGCCAAATGCTATTTACAACCTTTGCCACTCTCAAAAAAATTTAAAAACAAACTGTTTTTGGCCCCCCCCCCCCCCCCCCCCCCCCGCGCTCCACATACAGATCTGTCAGCCTCAACGGTGAAGAATTCCAAAGGGTAAATATTTAAGATATTGACTATAACTGATAAGAAATGGGGTCAGATATAGAGTACACTTTGTTTTTAGTCAGAGCTACAACTAGTAAGGAGAAGCATGCAAGTCACTCCAGACCAACTTCGAGGGGTCCTGCAGGCACTCGCTCAGGAGGCCAAAATTCAACAGTTTCTCGTTGGTCTGTGCAATCCACAACCCCGCCACATTGAACAAAATAAAAGTGGAGATACTGCCCCACCTTTCATTGCCCCTCGTCGCCGCTCTTATCGAGGCGGGGATAGCTTCGTCAGGGAGACCGCTATCCTGGACTGAGAACGAACGCCTGGGGCATGGCCAAAGATACCATTTTGTATGCTTTGCTGGCTGTTGTACCGAGGCATCTCTTTCCAACAGTATCACAGTCGTGCAGTCTTCATTTTAGTTCCAAAGGTTGCCCCTTTTCCTTTCCGCTTTCAGCCCGGTGACGTACGTAACGAGTGTGGTCTGCTTTGCCCCCAAATGCTACTGCCTAGGGAATAAAAGGTCAGCCGCTTTCAACGCAAAGGAACTGGTCACTGGTAGGCGGTCTGACTTGCCAGCCGCATTCAGTTCTGAATCCGCTTAATTGGCAGTGGGACCTCGCGTTCCGTGAGCAATAAGGCAGCTGTTATGATGCTCGATTCTGTCTGAAATGCTGTTTCGAACCTCCTTGTCGAGGATGCCAAGGAAAAAGAACTTCCCGCTCATTGCCATGCGTACGTACACCTCGCCCTCCCCAGTTAGTGAGTGCCTGGCAAGGGAACAGAGATTTAGATTACTCTGCAAAGAAGATGCCTGCTTGGCATATGGAGAGTCAGTTGGCGATGGCCCTTTTGTATCTGTTCGTCTGGTTCCAGGTTGTCAGAACACAAAACACTTCTTTGAAAGCGTACGTCAGCTCTTTTGACTTGGTCCGTCTGATCAGCCTGTCCTCCGTACCCCGCCACCGTAACCAACGGCGCAAGCATGTGAACTGTGCCGGTACGTGGTTGCTTTCTCTGAGAGCGTGGCAAATGGCCACGGTATGATCCACCTCTTTGGGGTATTCATTCTGTAGACATCGTTGTTGCGATACGGCATAGTGTAGGTTGCTAGGTTTCGTTCATGCTGGACAGTACCAAGAGTAGGTAGGTACGGAAGCTCGTCATCGTAGGCGACCAAAGCTTCTTCTTGCTATACGTTGTTAGGCAATTCGAAGGGTCCCGGTATGGGTATTTACTGCTTTTTTTTTAAAAACCCTGAACGGCCCTGACACATAATACGCAGGCTAGTACTGTGGCATTTGTATCCTTGAGCACTGGGCAGAGTGGCCCTTTCTGGCCCGAGCCTCCTACGACCATCCATGCTCTAACAGAGCTCCCGCCGCCGAGGTGGTGAATTTCGCAGACCCCTCCAAAATCTTCCTACAGTTGTGTGCCAAGAACCAACAGTATATCAAACTTGTGCGCGATGGATATTTTGCTGCCTGCCTTGGTAGTACTAGTAAGATGGAATGCTCCTCCTTACCATGCAGAGTACCGGTAGAGTTAGTAGTTGTCTTGCTACCTGAATTTGTGGAAGCAACAAAAACCCCCCCAGCCACATTCAGTGACGAGGACTGTGGCCAACCAGGATCCCAACCTCGCACAGGCCCTGTTAAAGCGGCAAGAAGATCCTGGTTTCTTCCCAAATTGGGCGGGCAGTCGGAAACCCAGTGCCCACCCCCCCCCCCCCCGCTGTCGCTCAGCGCTTCTGGAGCTGCCCACAACTTTCCCGCTAGTGACATCGTCGCGGCGACCCAGCCTTTCCTTCCTTCCTCTCACATCCCCCTCAATCCACCTCGACCTCAGGACCTGACCTTAAATTCACCTCCCCTTCCAACCTCGCGTCGCAGTGTCTAGCAATTTTTTCTTCTTCCGCTTCTTCTCCGTCTCGGGTAACAAACACCACTCCATCTTGCTCCAACGTCCTGGGCATCGCGCGACCTCCATATTAACCTTCTTCCTTTCCAGTTGTACCTATCTCGATCACTTTCCCCAACCACTTCTAATCAGTCGCCATGGAGGGTATGTGCATTTCCCGCTCGTTCCCCTTGCTGGAAGAGGTCGGACTCGGTCTCTACCGCTTGCATGACAATGACCAGTTGCTGATCGAGCTTTCACTGTGCAGAAGAAGTTGCTGCCCTCGTTATCGACAATGGGTGAGCTTGCCCCCCCCCCCCCCACTCGCTCTCATCTCACCGACTCTCCTTGGGCGGAGCATCCACCCCAGTCCGAAGCAGTCCTCACGAGCCCTCCCCTCGCCACCTCTCCGATGCCTTCCCATCACCAAGTAATACCAAAAGCGATGGTTGCTAACATGTGAATAGCTCCGGTATGTGCAAGGCCGGTTTCGCCGGTGATGATGCGCCCCGCGCTGTTTTCCGTAAGTCTCGCACCCCTATGAGTCGCTCCGGACGACCTCCGCGAATCGGTCACGAAGCAAGGTGCAGAGATACAAGCTGACACAATACACCAGCGTCTATTGTCGGTCGCCCTCGCCATCACGGGTATGTATTTTTAAACCCCGCGCACGTTCTACACTACGGCCGTCGACTGACCTCTCGCCAGCATCATGATCGGTATGGGCCAGAAGGACTCGTATGTGGGTGATGAGGCGCAATCCAAGCGTGGTATCCTGACGCTCCGCTACCCCATCGAGCACGGTGTCGTTACCAACTGGGACGATATGGAGAAGATCTGGCATCACACCTTCTACAACGAGCTCCGTGTCGCCCCTGAGGAGCACCCGGTTCTGTTGACGGAGGCTCCCATCAACCCCAAGTCCAACCGTGAGAAGATGACCCAGATCGTCTTCGAGACCTTCAACGCCCCTGCCTTCTACGTCTCCATCCAGGCCGTCCTGTCGCTGTACGCTTCCGGTCGTACCACTGGTATCGTGCTCGACTCCGGTGACGGTGTCACCCACGTCGTCCCCATCTACGAAGGTTTCGCTCTCCCCCACGCAATTGCCCGTCTCGACATGGCTGGCCGTGACTTGACCGACTACTTGATGAAGATCCTGGCTGAGCGCGGCTACACCTTCTCCACCACGGCCGAGCGTGAAATCGTCCGTGACATCAAGGAGAAGCTCTGCTACGTTGCCCTCGACTTCGAGCAGGAGATCCAGACCGCTGCCCAGAGTTCCAGCTTGGAGAAGTCGTACGAGCTTCCCGACGGACAGGTTATCACCATCGGCAACGAGCGTTTCCGTGCTCCCGAGGCTCTGTTCCAGCCGTCTGTGCTGGGCTCTGAGAGCGGCGGTATCCACGTTACCACTTTCAACTCTATCATGAAGTGCGATGTCGATGTCAGAAAGGATCTCTATGGAAACATCGTCATGGTAAGTTTTAGCGGTAGCTATACCCAGCAAGCAGGATGAGATACTGACTCGCTTTCTAGTCTGGTGGCACCACCATGTACCCTGGCCTTTCGGACCGTATGCAGAAGGAGATCACTGCTCTTGCTCCTTCTTCCATGAAGGTCAAGATCATTGCTCCCCCCGAGCGCAAGTACTCTGTCTGGATCGGTGGATCTATTCTCGCGTCCCTGTCGACATTCCAGCAGATGTGGATCTCCAAGCAGGAGTACGATGAGAGCGGTCCCTCCATTGTGCACCGCAAGTGCTTCTAAAGTGAGTTATCATCTATACCCCGTATTTATTTATCTACTTTTGTGGCTCTGGCTGACCAAATGGTGCAAATAGTTATGGAAGAAATTCACGACCGTCACGAGCCAATGGCGTCTTCGATTATATCAACCGCGTCATAGGCCACTTCGGCATTGCGCATGTATCTCCTGAACGAGTCTCATATTTGCGAAAAGTTTTGACGCAGGTCAAGGATTGGTGGGCGTCTATTCTCCGTTTGGAAGACACGATGGCCTTTGTTTCCGGGGCGGGCGGATGCGAGTGCGTGGGATGGCGCGGACAAGTAGGCCGAGGTTGATCATACACTTTTTTTAGTTTTTTTGCTCCCTATCAAGCCATTGTGGGATGAGTTACCCGTTGTTTTCGTAGTTGGCGTTCACCCGTCAAGATGTGTTTAGAGCTCAACAGGAATGCAATGGAAAGAAGTTATAGCTCTGGAAGAACGGCTCATCACCTTCCGGCTCCATGCAGTTCGACTTTCGTAATCAGGCCTGGCTCGTAGGTTCTGGGCCATTATTGGCTTCATGGAGTACCTCTTGGTCTCGTTTTCCTGCCCCTGCTTCCGCTACCTCGGCGCCTTCCTCGAGCTTCCTGTATTTCCTGCGACTCTTCTTTGCCGCACTATCGGCCTTCTTCTTCTTGGTCACCTCCAAGATAGCGGACCGGCTCTTATCTCCGTTGACAAGAAGGTCTAACTTTGCTGCCAGTAAATCCCGGGCAATTTTACGGTTTTGGTCGCGGGATCGTGTTGCTTGGCACTTGATGACGATGCCCGTGGGCTTGTGCTTGAGCTGGACGGCCGAGTTGGTTTTGTTCTGTGGGTGAATGAATTCCAGTAAGTCTCAACGCCCCAGCCAATATGCATACACCACAAACTGGCAAGTCGTAATGCACGTACAATCTTTTGTCCGCCAGGACCACTGCCCTTGAGGAACGACTCGTCAATCTCGTCTTCTGGCGGCGGCTTGGGCCGCTGGGGCATCTGTTTCAACCGAAGCTCGGAGCATGCCGTAAACTGCTGAGCAAGAGGGCCGGTCCTGAGGGAATAGCAGAATCCATTGCGCGGGGCAGCGGCAAGGCCAAAGGCTCGTAGCATGATCTAATCAAGTCATAGATTTGTCCTCGCCTTCCTCGATCCTCAATGTCGCTACTGTCGTTCGAGCGCGGTCCACGCCCCAGACTTCTAAGTGCATCAATGGCTTGTGGGGCGAAATAATTGACCAATCATGACCGATCTTGACCCCTAATTTCGGACCGCCTTTGAAGAAGGGGGCACAGGCAGTGACCGACAGTCGACTAACCGGCCCGAGCTTTCCGCGGTCCATCTTCAACTGACAACCGCTCAACGTCCACCACACCCGACTGACAATTACGATAAGCTACCATTGACTGTCACGATTGACGACCACCTTTGACCTTCGGAACTGCTTTGACTATTGACTTAGAATCGGCCCAAGGAAGAACATCCCGTTGCGCAATACCTTTCGAAAAGGAGACCAAGACAAAAAGAAAAGGGGACCTAACACGCGTCGCAACAATACATCAAACCCACCATAATGTCCTCGTACCTCGAATCCTTCAGCAAATGGCTGCAGCTCAAGATCTACCAGCTCGAAGTGACGCTGAGCGTATACATCTTTACGCCGATTGAGAAGTTCATATTTTGTGCGTTTTTGCTTTTGCCCCTTTTTTTTCCTTCCCCCATCACTACTACCACCACTATATATATATTCATCTATCTCTACGAAAGCGCAAGAAACTAATGAATCATGTCCAAATAATAGACTCGGTCCTCTTCCTCCTCGTTAGCCTTACCTTCATCGCTACAGTCCTGTATCTCCCGCAACACGTCCAGTTCGTTCTTTCTCGGACGTGGTTCTACATGCACGGCGACGCCCAGGACGCCGCCGTCGCGGTGACCAAAGGGCTTGTGAGCTCGGCGGTTGGTACAGCGACGGCTGCGGCTGCGGCGGCAACGGGGACCGCGGCGACTGTGGTGCGCGAGCTTTGATTCTTCTCGACCGGGTTTCTTGACGGCGAGAAGATGGGGTGGGGCGGTGGGCGTTTGCTGGAGCAGAACGACTGGGCGAGGGCGGGCAGTCTGACTGACAATGGGATGGCGGGGGCTACGGTGAGCGGTTTGGGGGGGGGGGGTTCTTGGATTGTTGGAAGGCTTGGTTGGGAGTGGGTAATGCCGCGGTCCCCTGAGGATTAAGGCTGGGGGCTTACCAGCTTGACGATGCGAAGATCCTCCCCCCGAAAGGTCTTCCCCCCCCCCCCCCCCCTCTCTAGTCCCGGAACCTATCTACGAGCTGGTTCGGCAATGAGAGGAGGACAGACGGGTGTCGAGTGGTGGATTTAATACGTGTACATCCTTTGTTTTACTTTGCCTTGGACTCGCAACGGGGCAATGCGGCGTTCGGGGCTGCATACATATAATAATGGGACGGGACAAACAGGGGAACCCAGTGACAGTGATATATAGATGGAGATATACATACAAAGTCCGAGGTGGACCAAATAACTTTTAATATCATAGCTAGCCAACGTGTTCAGCACAAAGATTACTTGGTCTTTGTCATCGTAATAATCGGTTAGAAAGTCCCTGTCTGTTCTTCACAGTGTTCTCTCTTCTTTCAGGTATTTGGAACGGCTCAAGGCCCTCGTCTAGTGATATAGCCTTGAATATTGAACCCCCCTGGTCCAACAACTACTTGCTGTGATAGTTTTTTTATTACAAAGAGAACGAGTATATACGAAGCGACCCATCATCCCCCGCAATGGCAAGCTCTTTCCCAGCATCACCATCAATGGTCTCTCCCTCCTCCTTACTACTTAACCGGCGCGGCCGCCAAGCAAGCTGAAGTACTGCCCTGGGGAGCCACAGCTCTTGTCTTACATTGATTGTTTGAGAAACGATGACCTCGCCGCTATCGACCTTGAGACATAGCACCGAGAGCTTGCCGGCTTCGGTTCCCACAGCCAGAACCAAGTGGCCGTCGGCCGTCGGTACCGGCAGAAAATCGAGAGCCGTGACAGGATGTTCCTCAGCAACTGCGCATGCCAGGACAAATTCAGCTGCGTCGGCCCTTTTGATCCATACTTTCATTTGTTTGTCGCGCCCGGCAGTAGCAAACAGCACACGCTGGTCCGCAGTAGATGGTCCGAACGCAGCGTCGAGGATCATGCGGGTGTGGCCCTTGGGGTTCGCCTGAAGCAGCTTGTAACTTGCATCATCACTCTCGGTATCCCGCGCAAAGACAGCCCACTGCCGATCACGGCCCACGCTGAGCAGATATCTGTCGTTCTGAGAGAACCGCAGCCGCGTCACAGTGAGCGAGTGGGCCGACAGTGGCGGCCTGATCTCGGTCCAGCGGTCCGTCTCAAACAGGCGCACGACGGCGTGGTTTACGCTGCTGGCCTTGCATGCGCTGGCTACCAGCCGTCCATCATGGCTCGTCGCCAGGCACGAGATCTCGTACCCGTGCCCGTATAGCTTCTCCACCTCGGGCCACAAGGTGTGCCGGCTCAGGCTCTCCTCAAAGGGCGGGTGGTCGATCACCAACGCCGACTTGCGCACCATACTGGCTGGGTCGAGGGCCTCGCGCTCGTTGTCCGGTTGCTGGGTGGCGAGCGAGGGGATGTCGGCGTCGTCATCGATCACGTCGATGGCCTTGTTGGACAGGCCCAAGACGGGCATGTTGGCTGCGTCTGGGAAGGCCTCGAGCTGGGATTCACTGGCGCCGGTGTCGTGGCCCGTCAGACGGCTCAGCATCCTGGCCACGGCCTTGGGCTCGGTGAAGACGCGCATGAGCTTTTCGTCGGCGCCCGAGACGAACGATGAAGCTCCGAGCGAGTCGATACAGTTGAGGTCGTAGCCGTGAATTTGCGGGCGTGACATCTCGTGCCATGTCCTGTCGGATTTGTTATCAGCCGTCTTCCACTCGGCGTGGAGGCGGGTAGTCTGGTCCGAGCTCGTTGAAAGGAGGTACGCCCCGTCGCGGGACCACGAGATGCCCGTTACGGCCCGCGTGTGCCCGGACACGGCAATGTTCTGCCGCCACAGATCCTGCTCCGTGTCGTAATCCCACCGCCTCCAACTTCCCGTCCGTCCCAAAGTAATGACGCTTGTTCCGGAAGGTGCCCACAGCCCCGTCCAGAATCCGCCGATGCTGCCTGTAGCGGTCGTGGCGCCCTTTTCTCGGCTGACTTCGCCGAGCCGTGCTACCGTGATCCAGATACCGGACTCTTGGTCCGATTCCCAGATTGATAAAGAGTTGTCTGCCGAGGCCGAGAGTAGCTGTAGCTTGGTGGTGCCTACTCCTTCAGAAGGGGCGGCGGCGCGCGACCACTTGGCACTGTAGATCCAATCCTCATGGCCAAGCAGGAGCGCCTCGAACATGATACAATACTTTTGGCTTCCTGTACTGAGCTTGTGGATCTTGTTGCCCGGCATCAGCGCATCCAGGGACAGATTCATCCCGCCTGCGTTCATGGCCGACAGCGCCGTGCCCTGGTGCACGCGCCACAGGCGGATGTACTTGTCCTGGCTGGCCGAGGCTAGGAGCAAGTCGCTTCCTTTTTCCAGAGTCTCGCGGATGAAGTCCAAAGATCGGATCCAGTTCTCGTGTCCTGGGAGGGTGGCCTGCAGGGTAAATTTCAGCCCTGTGGCATTGCTGTCTACTATTGGGGCTGTGAATATCTGGACAACATTGGTGGTCCCCGCTACCGCCAGGAGGAGGCCATCTCCGTCATCACCAAGCGGGCTCAATGCAACGGCCAGTGGCAAATACTTTGTGCTGGTCTTGATAGTCTGGAGGAGAGCAATGCCCTTTGTATCATGGTCCAAGGCCCAAACCCGAACCGTGGCGTCGGCGGCGCCGGAGACGAAGATGCGTGGTGTGGGTTTCCCAGCTGCGTCTCTGAGGCTGAGAGCAGCTACGCAGTTGATGGGCGCCGTGTGCTCTTGGACATTCTGGAGGCAAGTGACGGGGCCAGTTGGCTCAGGGTCCAACACCCAGAGCCGAAGTCCCTGGTCATCTCCTCCAGTTACAAGGTACGTAGACTTGTCCCCTGGAGTTTTGGGCAAGAATTTAACGGCCCTCACATGGGCTGTGTGCCCGCTAAGGATCTGGGTAATTCCCTTGGGCTCCTGAATAATACGGTTAGCAAACGGATATAAATGTTTTCGTGAATATGGGTTGGATCGCGAATAAGCCCCTTTTCTAGATGCTTCTTATATAGGAGGTCACCTCGGGGCTGAGGGTGCTTGAGGTGGACTGGCGATTGACCAGCAAATACTGGAATGGCTGGGAAGAAAAGAAAACTTGCAATGAGGATTTTTTTTAAAAAAAAATAGCGAGGAGCTACACTTACTGATGGATTCCAAAGACAGACGTTTGAGTCTGCCCCAAAAGCGACGAGGCCATCGTCGCCCCAATCGGCAGCGGCTGTGTATCTGTTGGCGCCAGCAGAAAGGTAGCGGCTGTTCACGGTAGGTTCTGCCATGGCACATGGTACACTGCTAATGTTATATTTTATGCTCATATTTCTCTGCTCTCATTGCTCTTGCTTGACGAAGTCTAGCAAACTGCAAGGTACACACGAGTGGGAAGGAACGAGTTGTGGTGATGTTTTCTGATTGGCCCGCGCCTCCAGTTGGCAAGAATTTTAGGCAGGTGTAGTGTCCCTAACCCTGTGAGTGACTCGCCTTGTCAATCATTACGACGGTACCATACACAACCCTTTCCCACTCTAAGCCTCGATCTGGTTTGAAGTGGGGTCCATCAACTCCACCATTTCACCCCGTATTAGGTTTGCTTTTTCTGTCCCCCGGATTTTCGGTCCTTTCACTGTTTTTAAGCTTCGAATCTTCCCTGGTCACACCTTGGACGTTGAGGAACGGCCACGTAGCAAGCCATTATTATTCGCACTGCAAGAAGGGAGCGTAGTAACAGCACACTTGCCTGCCGCCTCGCTTCTTCCCCCACGAAAGAAATCTCGATCCCCCAAGTTCGTCTTCGGTGCCCAACCGTCTTTCGGGACCACCCGCAATTTATTCATTCCATCATGGCTACCGCATCAGAGACTCCCACGATTTCGATCACCGTGGACTTTTCGTAAGCCGACCCCACCTTCTGCATGTCACCTGTTTACTTTGATTTCCAATCTCTTTTCTGGGAGGGAGGGTGTGTTTCTATCTGCGTGGGGAAACTTGTCCACGATTCGTGTCTCAGTCAAACACTGTTGGACTTACACCCACACCATACCGCTTCACTCACTCACCCCTTTCGTGTGCCGTACTGTGCTGAGCTGAGCTGAGCTGACTTCCCTAAAAGCGGTGGACTCGAGATGCTCTTCTCCAACCAGAAACGTCTATCGTTGTCAGTCCCAGCTGCCGACAAGGATGGTAGGCCGTCCAACATTGCCTTTCTTGTCGATCACCTCCGCAAGACCGCTATGAAAGATCCTCGGACCGAGCTCTTCGTCCTCGACGATCATATGTATGTCTCATCTTGCTCGCCGAGCTAATTCACCGCGTGATCTCTAAAGAAGGATCTGAGCCATGCTGATCTCCAACACGAAAATAGCCGCCCTGGCATTCTTGTGCTCATCAACGACGCTGACTGGGAGCTCGAGGGCGAAGAGGCTTACGAGCTCCAGCCCGGCGATAACATTCTATTCGTCTCCACTCTCCACGGTGGCTAAGTCGATTCATCTCCCGTTTGGTCCGTTCAGCCACTGTTTCATCAGTCTCTGTGATACAGGAGATCAATTACCGCGAGTAGGGTCTGCAGCACATTATGCCCTGTCTCAGAGCCCAGCCAACATTGTGTGAATCAACACCATGAATGATATGCCGCCTCCTCCGTCCTGTGCCAATGACGTGGTCTTGGAATTGACCTTCTTTTGCCCAATCCACACCACCTGCCCGATGCGGACAAGGAGCCACGAGAACACATACACACATCCACCGCCACATGAAACAGAAAACAGAGGGAAGAAGGTGTGCGAGTACTTAAGCCCCTTTTTCTTCTTCCATTGGCGAATCCCCTACCCGTAATGTGTAACAACACCATTATCAACAATCGCAAGAATTCCGATTCACGGCGATGATGATGATGACGACGACAGGAAACGATGGGTTCAATATTTCAAAACTTTAGTGCTGAAAAAGGGGGTGGCGGCCGGTAGGTTGATCTATGCCAATCTGGACAGAAAAAACACATGTTTGGTGTTGGTCACTCAAAAAAGAAAATCCTGAATTTTTAATTCCGCATAAGAACCCAACCCCGAGCCGCTGCGCCGCGCCTCTCCTGGATGAATAAGGTATCAGCAACGAAGCAATACCCTACTAGACTACAACTACATACATACATACATACATTCACGCGGCTGCCGACCGGCATGGAGGTTGTTCGTTGGGCTGTCATCACTTAGGTTATGTGTCCCGAGGCTGGGTCTCATCGACTCCTGCCAGCATATACACCGGTGAACTGCCGGATAGAATCTAGACCAAAACACACGCACACACATGAACCAAAACAAGACACTTGACTTTGCTTGCCCAACCACACTACGTTTTCTGCACATGATCGATCCCCATCTCAGCTCTGAATGTCCCACGCATTTTGATTTGTTGCCTCCTCTCACCCCGCGTAGGGCAATACAAACGTCCTTTGTTATAATAGGCAGGAGTCTTAAAAGAGGCCGAGGAGATGTTTTCTTGGAAGTTGGTATTGGTGGTGGTAGGTAGGACAACGTGTGTGCCCAAGATTGGTGGTGCATGCGGACCCCATTGAGATTTTGGGGGGCTTCTTTTCTCCCATACACACACACCACACAAACAACACACGACTGACTCCGCACCATTCGCTTCCAGCTGCCTTGGCGACCAAGTCAAGAGTATCCAGATAATAAATAATAACAATGCTAATAATATTGGTAGCCATTATGATCAACTAAACTGACTTTTGTTGTAGCAATTGGTGCTGCGGCTGCCATACTGGGGCACTCATTGTTATGCGTTTCCTTCAAGTTTCCTCCTCTTTTATCTCCCCTGTTCAACCCCTGGTGTGTGGGTGGTGATGAACCACACCCAAGACCCGCCCTTCCTTCCATAACCTGCTTTCTACTATCTTGTAATGTAGAGTTATGTGTGTATGTTCCATGTTTGCCACCAGACTCCTTCGCTCTGGGATGATGAGTATGCCTTCCAGGACTAGTATCTCCAAACCATGGATGATGCAATCAGGTTATAGCCGCCGTCTGTTCCTTCCTTCCCAATGCGACCGCCGCTAAAGATGTAAAAACCTCCCTCCCTGACCTTCTCTCCTTGTTGCTCACACATCCGACTCGCCTCCCTTCAGACAAGGAATAAATAGCAGTAAAAAGCAAAAAGCCAAACAAACAAAAATGCAGAGAGCCAAACAACAAAACCAAGCAGCAAAAAAAAAAAAAAGCAAAAAGCCAAACAGACAAAAATGCAGAGAGCCAAACAACAAAACCAAGCAGCAAAAACAAAAGCAAAAAGCCACAATACCGGTAAACCACCCCTATATCATTACCGCCATCACCCACAGACCCCTTCACACACAAGCCGCCTTCTAAAAAATATCGGTATCAATTGGCCTGGTGGCCCACAAAGAGTCGCACCCGCCCAGTGTTGGATGGAGCCCAAACGAAAAGAAAGCTGCAAGAGAACACGGGGAAGATCCGCGAACAATACAATAGTATATATAGGTTAAAGGGGTGAGGGGCATGGGGAATTTGAGGAACATAGTGAAAATTGAGCGAACATAAAAGAGCAGATGCTAGCCTCCGAAATTTGCTTGACATCTCTGCGTAGGCTTCGTAAAGAAAAAAATATGAAAAAGTGGTCATTAAGAATTCCCAGACAGGAAATTTCAGTAAATTCGGTCTCCGAAAGCGAGTTGCTCTCGACTGTGGTCTTCGTCATAGACGTGGCCACTGGAGGTTGAAGCATGGCCAGTGCTGGCCACGCTTTCGGTGTCGAACATCTCGTAGTTACTGTGCGTGTCGCGAGCACCGACGTTGAGGAGGATACTTGGTCGGCTGAAGCTGTATGCTGCAGGATGACTTAGGCCATGGTAGGGGATGGAGGAGTTTGAAGGGTATGGCGAATGGTGAAGAAGTTGCGGCAGCCCCTGGGAGGAGGGCGGAAGAGGATACTGAGCGGGGACTGTGTTGCCCGAGGCAATGGGCGAGAGCTGTGCAACGGGTTCAACTTTGCGGTGCTTTCCGCGCCCTTTGATTCCCTTGTTGCTGTTCTTGTACAGGTTGGCAAAGTATTCCAACAACTCTTTGTCGTCGTTGGACACCTCCTCATAGTTTGCAAGCGAGGCAAACTTGGCTGTGAGGGCTGTCACAGTAGCGGTGTGAAACTTGTTCTGGTGTGACTGCAGACATATTTTTAGTATTTTTTCCCCTTCTGACAATGAAACGGACGAGGACATTGTTTGGAGCAATCCTACTTTGAGGTTGCCGAGCAGCGTGAAATTCTTATTGCATTGGTCAAGCCTGCATCTGAATGGCTTTATTTTGTCGTGGACCTTTTGGTGCGCCTTGACATTTCCGCGTTGTGCAAAGCGTTTATCACATATATCGCACTTGTAGGGCCTGTCCCCCGTGTGACGACGCTCGTGTGTCTGAGATCTGTTAGGCACGGTCGGGTTGCATTTGTATATTATAGAGCCTATGCTTACCTTCAAGTTCCCAAGCTGGGTGAATCGCTCCCCACAGTTAGGTACCTCGCAAGTCTGTCTCGTGTCAGCTTCAAGACTTGGGGAAGAGGAAAGCTAGAAAAACTTACATAAGGCCTCTCTCCAGTATGGGCTCGCCGATGGATATCGAGGTGAGTCTTCTGGAAGAAGCTTTTGAAGCACCCGGGGATGTTGCATATGAACTTCTTCCGATCCAACATCTCATCCCTTTGTTGGATTCCTGGCTTCGTCTCGGCTGGGGATGTTGGCTGTTGCTAAGAGGGATAATCAGTCAGACAAAAAGCCTGTACGGCCAGAGACGGATATCCAAAGCCTACCTGTTCAACCTTGACTTCTGGCTCGTTAAAATCTTGGCCATATTCCAACTTCTTTACCGTCGATCCAGGCTCAGCCTTCGCTTGGATGGTCTTCATGAGCGCGTCCAGTGGGGTGTTGAAGACAACTTGGTTTCCCCCGTTGACAAAAGCATTCGAGGTGAAGGTCCTCAACGGTGTTGGAGGATTTGAACTGGTAGACCTTGCGGTAGACACATGGGGCTCAGACTTCACTGACGGGCTGGGGGTTTCGTCGATGGGTGACCGACTGTCCCGGTGGTAGCGCAATGCCCTGCTCGAAATAGCCTCCAAGGACATGACCCGTAACTGGGGCCGCTCTGAATAATGTTGCTGTTTGAAAGGCGAGCCCAAGATGTGTGAGGAGTTATACGAAACATATCCGCCGTAAGCCCCAGGTTGCTGCTGATACTGAGGGGCTGCCGTGGTGCTGGTCATGGGAGCGGCACTGAAAGGGGTGCTCGTGAAGAAGTGCGGCGCCATGACGGGTCGTTGCAGAGGAGCCGTGGTCAGTTGCCGCGGCTCGTACGGCGCCATGCCGGCGTCCATCACGACATAGCCGCCGTTCGGGTGGTGCTGCGGCCAGCGAGCCCAGCTGGGAGGGGCTGGAGGTTGAGCCGTGAGAGCCAGCTTGCCGGCGAGCGTCTTGCCCTAGCAGCAAGACCGTTCCTTTGTGAGTAAGTTGCCCCCCGTTGCTAGCAAACAGGTTCCCGGCAACCGTCTCAAACAAGTCGTCAAGGGAGACAAGCAGGTACTCTTCCTGGCTGGTTTGCTGGCGTGTGTAAGGTGCTCGGGCTTTGAGACCGTCGAGACGAAACAAAAGAGCGGCGAAGAGAGAACTGCAACAATGTATAAAGCAAAAGTCCACCAACAAGAACAAGGAAAGGGCGGTGGTGCAGGAAGTAAACAGCAGAGCAGGCTTGATTAGTTAATGACTTAGTCGATCAGTAGACGGTTTGGCGGCGTCATGTCCGTGGACTGGCTGTTGGAGCGGACGGGACGGGGCGTGTTCTTGGGATCTGGGGTGACAGAGCCGATATATCAATGCCTCCTCACAACAGGGTGGACTTGTGGCAGCTGGGGTATGGATCTTAGAAAGCCAATCGATTGGGATGCCATGCTGTTCGGAGATCTTGTTCAAATAGAGGCGTCGACAAGGTATATGCTCCGCTGGGAGTAGCCAGCACCTGGCATTTGGGCACGATGGACAGGTACCAAGCTGCACCCACCCCAGGAAGTCGAGCAGAGACGAGGCCCTCAAGGCTGGCTCCAGTCTCCAGACCCCTATCAGACCCCCACCATTGCCACTAAGGCCTTAGGAGGCATAGGAGATGGGGCCGGGGTACTGTGTAACATGGTTGTTGGGGAGGGGGGCATGGAGGGGGGGGGCGGGTGTTCCATTTCTTGGGCCAGGTTGATGCCCATGTCGAGTGTGAGTGTGAGCGTCGACTTCGACAAACCTTACACAGTAGACTCTCTCACTGACGTTCTTCACCCCAAGCGTATTTGAGTGAGGCCGACCTGCCTCCCATCCTTTCCTGTTGCGTACTCCCCCGCACGGCAAGCTTTACATTTATTTTACTCCAGAGACGACGACATATATGACCTTGACGTGTGTGAGAGACATTTGGCAGACCAGGACTGCTGCCCAGAAAAGGCACATTCAAACTTGGGTTGCGTGACCAAAGACAATATTTCCACGTCTAGCTTAGCCTATCGCAGACGCAAGGGCAGTCTGTCTGCGTGTTGTGCCGCCACTTCCCGCTCCTTAGGCCAGGAGGGAACTGGTGGGCTGGCTGGTCTTGAAAAGAACGGACGAGGGTGCAGAGATGGAAAGAGAGAGGGAAAGGGAGGAAGAGGAAGAGGGGCAGACAGGAGGGGCAACTTTCAACATGGAGGATGACATGTTCGGTAGTTTGGATGTGGACACACTTCTTCCTCTTGTGGACAAGGGAGACGGCAAGGCGGGAAGATGCCGGAAGCTACGTATGGTGGATTCTCACTGACTTGTGCTTGTTGGAACCTACCAGTTGGCAAGAGCGCCCGTCGTCTCCTTCGGTAGAGTACTCTACTCTCCTAGGGTACTT
The DNA here is from genome assembly GCA_027569635.1 of Lasiosphaeriaceae sp. G1095. Taxonomy (NCBI): domain Eukaryota; kingdom Fungi; phylum Ascomycota; class Sordariomycetes; order Sordariales; family Lasiosphaeriaceae; species Lasiosphaeriaceae sp. G1095. The sequence continues at coordinate 47,907 of JAPDFK010000278.1, read as the reverse complement.
CCAGCTGGCTACTTCCAGCTGGCAACAGCAGGTTGGCATGAATTCCTCCAGAAGCTCTGGACCGACAGGCTCAGCTCGCCGCCACCAACAAAGACGAGGAGGGTTGTCCATTCAACAAACATTGTGTCGTTCAGGTCTCCGTTTCCCCTCCTGAACAAGGACATAAGGTATTTCTTTTTCTTTTGTTCCCCGCCCGCAGCGAACGTGCGGCCCTGGCTCCAATCAAGTCCATGGCCCCTCAGCTCAACTGAGTCAACTCGACTTGTTGGTCCGTTTGTCGTCTCTTTTTTGCTCGATGGGAGGGAAAAAGTCGCAACTTGGGAAACAACGATCGAGTTCAACAGGTGTGGCAGCAGGCGCGGGACATGGACAGGGGTGTTAGTGACAGTGCTGGGATTACGCTAGCCTCTCAGGGCAGTGACAAGCCTGAGAGGAGGCTTGCAAGGGCTTGCTAGCGGTCACCAGAAAACCGGGTGTGTTGGGGGGGCGAGGCATCAACTTGAAGCTAAGGCAAGGGTACCTTGTCGTTGGGTCGCTTTCATTATTTTGGCTCCCAGCGCGGCAATATCCTTATTAGCCCCACCCCTCTCTTCCCAGTGCCACTACCTTTGACGGGGTGAGGTCACGTTTGTCTGCCGGTACCTGTTCTGTTCAAACATCCCTTCGCCTTTCGTCTCATCAGTCATCCACCATTGCCAAAACTAAACCTTGACTGAGGCGCTCTCCCTAGCCAGGCAGCCAGGCACACCAGGTTCCTTCCTCTGGGCTCGCCATTTCTTGGCCAAAGAACGCAACAAAACGAGGCTAAGCGAAGGAAAGGAGGAAAAGAAGTCAACCACAAAGCACTCGACCACGGCCGATCATTCTCCCGACCACACGTTGATCTCAAGTTTGAGGCGACAACCGAGGACCTTCCATCTCCACTACTGCACGCTCAAGGGTGAGGTAGAGGATTCATTTTTGCCGTTCTTTTTTTTCCCTTCCTTCCCCTTCAAGCGCCATACCTGGAGACAATATACTCTACTTGGCAACAGAAACCCCTGGACGCTGCACCCAAATTCTCCAAATTCGTTGTTTCGAACTGAATTCTCTTAATAAGTGGCAAGTCACTTCAGGCCATCCAAACTTGAAAGCGCACTAGAGTTCGCTTCCGCAGGTGTACGTACTGTACGAGTATATATCTTCACGACTCTCTCCACCCCACCTGACATCGACCACACAGTTGCGAGGGCCAGTCACTGGCGGACGAAATTCCCCGACCTCATGTGCAATGAGACAGGGGACGCAAACGCCAGAGATTGGTCCCGATAATCTGAGTGCACTGTGACAGGGATCAAGCATCTCAGATTGGGTCAATCAACTGCGAGAAAGCCAAGACGTGAAGAGGACTGGAAGCCAGTTCAACAAATATCACGTCCAAAACAACATTCGGATGCGTTATCGTTTCGATGCTGAGCACTTCATTGTCGTGGTAGCCAACTGGAGGGATTGACTTACCAACATATTTTTCAATGTCCGATTGCCCTGTGTGAAGGAGCCGCGGCATCTGCAGGTCCCGTCACCGCTGCTCTGCTGTGGACGATCACTGTATGCACAGTACCGTTACGGAGTACAGGCTTGTCCGTGCCTTGAAACGAGCTGGCCATTCGGAAGTCTCGCCAGCGCCCTGAGACTGGAATCCCCTGAGACACGGACGCAGGGCCAAACGCAAGGGATTTATTGCTGGTCCAAATGTTGTCGTCTCGTGACCAGTACAGTACAGTCCCATTTCTGTCCCGAACAGTGCACTTGAGTCCACCTTTATGTGGGCTCTGTGTGGACTGTGGGGGTCTCAAATGAGCCGGCAGAAACCGCAGTGTGGAATTGCGTGGGGGCGTCGACTGGCACTCTATCCATACCTTATTCTGGTCCTGTCATTCTCAGCCTCAACGCTCGACAACATTGGTTCTCGATAACCATTGAGGCTCCCTTCAGTCTAGAAATGGAATCTTCGTCACTTAGCATCGAGAAATTCTGTCTTCCGACCTGGAAACTACAACGTCCTGATGCGAAGGATGATACTCTTTCATGCTCGACGAAGTCGAAGCGGCCAGCCGGGGGTCAAACATCACACCGTCTCTTCACTAAAAGCAAGGGAGTAATTCCGCGGCCACTAAAAATGGCCCGTTCGTCCCACCGGCACCCCTCCGCGCTGTTCAGGACTGTGCTCGGGTGAATATTAACGCTAAAGTTATCGATACTAGTATAGAGTATCCCCAGTCTAGCGGCTTTTGATGGTCGCTACCGAACGAATCCACTGCCCAAGACTATTTGCCGTCTCGGCTTGAATGTGATCAGTCAACTTTCCAAGTCCCATTCTTACCAGTGGATGTCAAGGAAACTCACAAGCTCTGCATGCCTGCGGTCCCAAATCACAGATCCAGCAGGCCCTGCTTTTTTCTTTGCGTATGGCGGCGGGGGATTGGTCTCGCCCTCGTATCGTGGAAAGGCCGCTATCAGGAGGGCTTGCATCCTTGCAATCAGTTTTCTCGCTCAGCCCGAACACATGTAGTGTACATCCTGCCGGTATTGGTTTTGGCGTTTCAGCCCTCGACCCGTCGCGATGGTTCACCTGCGAGGCTGGTGGTTGCGCGGGTCGACTGGTAGTCCAAGCTCAAGGCGGGCAAGCGGTTCTGCCTAGCGCGTGACCTGTTTTCCCTGTTTATACTCTACAGAGTACGTACTGTGTTACTCCAGAGCCCAGACTGACCTGAATACCCTACTTTGGAGAGGGAGCTCGCAAACCACCTGGAGGGTGAAATCCATGCAAACCAAGCCCTCGGAACTGCGTGTTTTCCAGTACACCTGCGCTCTGATTCGGACGGGGCCGTGATCAATATCACCACTGTAACACAACTACCCAGTCAACAATACAGCAGATTTTACTCCTGTCGAGAAGAATATACCTAGAAAACGACGAGGAAGCTCCCCTCCCCCCTCCCTCCGCCACGCCCGCTCCGCTTGTCTGGCTTGCGAAATCTCGTCAGTCCGTGTGCCTACATTAGCAGCAAACATTCTAGAATTTCTGGACTTGGGGCCGCCGGAGCACTTCCGGGTCGCGGTGGCCTGGTTGTCGGTTGCTAGCAGTAAAGCCTGCAAGCAGCTTCGGGGAAGGCAAAGAATTCACCCGAGCGTATTGATTGACCTGCTAATTCGCTGGATGGGGACAAAATACCCCAGACCCGTCCCACCACCCTCTTTGCCAGTCAGCCAATTTCCGTCCGGGGAATAGCGTGCCGCACCTCATCCTTGTCGGCAGATGACCCTGTTTAGTCCCATTCCCAGTGCTCTGGTTGATGGGAGATCCCCCGGTTTCATTGGATGTGAGCTTTACCTCAGAAACAAGCAGATGCGGGCGAGCACAACGCTAGCCTGAAGCATTGCCTGCAGAATCACAGAGGCCCAGAGGCCGGCCGATACCTCGACACCTCCACCAACAAGCAACGTCATGATGAGCAACCGGGCTAAATCGCTTCCGTTCACCGATAACATTCGAGAGACTCACATTGGCACGTGTTCATAGCCTGACAAACCATAGGGACACAACTCAACTTTCAGCTGAAATACAATCAGCTGAAATACAATATATCGCAACAGTAGCTAGGTTTTCTCTTTCATCTCGGCTGGGACCCAGAACCTTTTTACGGAATGGTTAGTATACCATACTAGGCACCTCAGGACTTGGACGGCTTGACCTCAATAGGACACTTCCAAGATTCCGAGACGGCCAGCTCCTGCGGGCGGAAGGGGCTGGCTGACTCCGCTCTCGTCATTACGCAGGAGAATCCCACTCATGACTAACGCATGCCAGCGTGGGGGTCAATGTCATTGCCTCTCTTGCCTCTGAACCTTCTCCACGGAGCTGCTTTCGAAAGTTGAAACTAATCAAGCTGGGGCCGGAAACCGTGAATCTCGATGACACAGCAGTGTTTTAGGAGGTCTCGACTCAGACGTAGAGGTATTCCTTGTTACGCAAAACCTGGGAACAACAGCACGCCATCGCGTATTTTGCTATTTATTTCGAAATCGCAAATAGTCTGTAAAGTTTCCGATTTCTTTTGTTTCTGATGACGCAAAGCGCCTCTTTCTTGACGCCAAAGTCAAGCACGAAGACAACGCTTGTTATTTCGATTCATGGTCATGAATTTGGGGGGGTTTCGTCAATATTTCACAGATTGATACCTCTTAGATCCCCGCCCTCAAAGTCTTGAATTGACCGAAAAGGGGCAATTCTTTTTCGTCGCTCCTTTGGGACCAGATTCCGAAGGCCGAGGTCCTCCTTCCACGATGAGCTCGTTTGAGGGGGTCGGAGATTGATACATTAAGAATACCTCCCATCGAGGAATCTCTATTCTCGAGCCAAACACTGGGTGGATTTCATAGAAGTTGCCTGCGTTCCGCATCATATCATCTCAGGATATTCGGATACTGGAAGACCAAACCAACTTGGCAGCTTACCAGGTGCCAGGATCTGCCAAGTTGTGACTGCACGTCTTGGATCACTGGCTCGCGATTGGACCCAGAAGTGTATCAGTTACAGCCATCTCTTTTGGACAATGCACCCTGATCCCTGCTTTTGACGGCCCAGAAGTTATCCTGCAACTTTGAAAGCACACAGCAGCTGAAGCCGCTTTCCAGTGCTGGCGTAAAACGCCGCCACCGGGATTGTATTCGGGCTTTATTCCCGTTTGTTGATGAGCGACAGGCAGTTCTACGATGCACTCACTGTACTGTGCAGAACAAACTCGCAAAAGCCACAACCCCAAGATCTTGCTGTGATGGCAAGTCAGAAGCTGGCGATGGTGACGGCGTCATTCTCACACTGCCATCGAACATCTGGTTTGCCAATGTCGCTGGAGATGAAACGGGGCAAAAAGAGCGACAGACTAGAGTGACATATCAGTTATCATTTTCATGACAATCTGTCCGCCTCGCGCTTATTGGAGTGATCATGTTGATCGCGTTTGGGGAGGGACGGCATTGGAAGAGCAAGCATCCCCTTCCCCCTACTGCTCGGCTGGCAGCAGACGCTTTGGGTTCACGAACCTATCAAACTCGAACCCACCCGCTAGACTGCTTGCACAGACTCAGCCCCCAGATACCCAAATTCTCTATCAGATTAGGTCCAGCACCAGGCACGGTCGATCTTTGTTGCAACGATCCCAATGATGGCTGCATGCCATGCCACCGGGGGGGGGGGGGAAATGGCTGAGAGGAGGAGGGGCAGGCGCCACAAAGGCAACCCCATCTTGACCTTGACCACTGAACTGGGTGGCACATACATCATGCCCTCGGATGACGGAGGATAAAAACGGTAATGGGGGCAGTGGCAGCTCAGTTCAACCTCTCCCTCCTATCGCCTGCCAGGACTGTATTCTGGGCCGAAACAAGCTCATATCAGGGATCTGTGGGCCCGTGTTGCAGTCACCCATAGTGTATGGCCACCGACTACGGGTGGGTGGTCGGCGGGTGGGTCTTGGGTCCCAGTGGATATGTGTGGCCTCTGAAAGGGGGGAGAAGAAGATGCCGGAAGACGAGGAGTGAGGGGCTGCAGCCAAAGCCCATACATAGTTTACGACAACAAAGCAGCGCTTAGCGCGGGCTGCAACCTTGGCTTCCCACGGCTGGCATTGCTACAGTGGTGTAGCCGTGGCGATAGAAACAAAAGGATTTCCGATACTGTCAGCAACAGGGCGGGAGCGCCTGCAAGATCCGGTCAAGGACGGAACGGGATGCCCACAAGGGCAAATGTCAATCAATGGTCACCGTTTGATCGGGGAATCTCAAGCAAGCTGCAGGCAGGTCACGGACGCGCGGATGAGATGAACCCGGACCACCAGAAGCCCCCAGCTTCTTGCTCTCTATTTGGCCAGCGTTCAATATCAACAATGCAAGGCCAAGTAACATTTCGATGGACAGGACAGGGGGACGCAGCAATATCAACAAAGCACTCTCATATGGTTGAACATTGTGGCATGGTGGCATTGACAGTAATTACGCTGATGCCCCGTGATACCCCGTGATGCTCGCCAAATGTACTATGTACGAGTGCGGTGCGGTGCGGGGGGGGGGGGGGGTCAGAGTGGTCGTCACGTCTCTCTCATCACTTCCCAAGTCGTTTCAGGGCGGGGTTCCCTGTCGCTGTGTCGAGGTTCCGGATCACAACAGCGACCAAGGGAAGGTTCTCACTTCCCACTGTACATGTACCTGCATGCGAGCCAAGCACAGACAGCTCTTTGCATCATCACTAGACTAAAGCATTGGCGCCTGTAGTTTTTTATTTTGGAGGTCCCTGAGCCCCGAGAATACAGGCAGGATTTACAGCTTGCCCAGCCCGAGTGGACTCGGAATATCTCCACTTTCAGGCGAGCCGCATCCAATCGCCCATCTCCTGGCCGCTTCTCGGCCATACCCCTCCCCTTCACCCCCGCGAATTGCACTTGAGATTGGTCGACTTGGCACTTGGTGGCTCAGTCTCCCTCGTATATGGTCTACCTTGCGAGCATGACATCGCCCTCCATTGGTGGGGAAGGGGAGCAATGATGCAGCCGTATCTGTATCTGTCGCCCTTTCTCGTCTCAAGATAGAGGAAACACTCTCCGCCCGGGCCCATCAACCAACGACAACCACCCGAGGCCCTATAGACTCCTGCCTCCCCGGGAGGGACCCGATGGCTTCGACCTGCCACATCAAGTGCCCTCCGACTGCTGTGCTACACTACGCTACGCTACACAGCTTGGCTAGTTAGGTAGCCAGGGGCGGCAGCATGTATCTTGCTTGTCTCGCAGCCCATTATCGTGAGCGAGCCGACCCGCCATGTTTGGGGATCTTGGGAACTGTCTGGAAGTCCAGTCTTTTATCTTGCCCAACATAGCAGGTTGATATTATTTCTGCTTGTTTTGTTTCTTGTTATTTCATAACGCTTTCTCGTGAAAGGAGGAGCATCTCCGAACCAACCTGGTGCATCCCCCCCCCCCGCGCGGGATGGATGGATACGAGTTTAGTTCGGATACCTATGCGTTCTTTTAGCCCAGTACACAGATCTCCAAAGGTTTAGAGAGAGAGATCTGCAGGGTCTTTGGCCATGTTTCAACACCTTACTTTGTTTTTCTCCACCACTAACTCTCTTGTTATCTCAACAACCTTGGATACTGCGGCGGCTGCGCTTGACTAGTGTCCCGATAATTCCTCCGAATGATCGACACTGTTCTCAAATTTAAGAACATGCATCTCATCCAGTCGCCTCTAGGCTGGCGCTCGATTGATGAGATTCGCGAGCACGGGCTTGCGACTGGACCCTTTCATTCTCAGCTCATTACGCCAACGGGGGGGCCACGAATGACGGGGCGAGTGGAGAGAAAGAGGAGATCTATGGCAAATTCTATGGCCTTGTCTCTTCTCGGCATCTGGAGTTGCTTCTGTGGTCCAGATCTCAGCCACTAACTCGTTGATTCCTCTTGGGATCAGTCACGCAAACCAAAAATACACTACAGACGAAAATCTTTTTCCTGGTTTCGGACGGATGGGCCTCGAAAGCAGGTGGTCGCCGCGGCCTACCTCCTGTCGATGGAATCCTTCGTGCCCATTCACCACCATACTCACCAGAGTTGACCACACCGTATCCGTACATTGTTATCCATACTCGCCATAGCGGTGTGATATGTAAGCATATTTCCGCCTGCGTTTTCTTGGTTTTTCTTCCTCGCGGCGGTCTGTCTGTCGATGTCATATCGAGGCTTGGTGCCCCCCTCCCCCTTTCCTCTCACATTCACTCACTCTTTCTGTATCTCCTTGGCGGGGATGATTGATAACTAGCCGGCGGGCTTTGGTGAGCTAGCCGAAGGTGTGCTTTGTAGACTACAGTCAGGAGGGTGTCCATCCAGGCTTGCAGCAGGTAGTCAAGGATGGCTGAACACGCACGTTTCGTTCCAGCTCGCCTCTCTTTGGCCTCTAGACTAGCTTCGTCCAGGATACTCTTTCTCGGAGGCACTCGTAAGGAGAGACAAAAGGAGGTTGGCAGGTCAGAGTTTTCTTGTCAGCTTCGGCCTCTCCTTAATGACGCCTGCACTTATATACATACCAACCCACCCACCCACCACACATACGGACACACACCCACACACGCACACACACACACACACACAACAGAAAATAAGATGTGCGCTACCTGTGTGTGTGTGTGTGTGTCTGGAGGTCCCGATAGAACGGGGGTTCCGGTAGTGAATGGCGGGGATCAGAAAATTCTTTCCAGTTCTGCTTGGTGGGTACTCTTTGGGGCATTGCTACACTCCGTAGGTATTAGCAAGATGGTTCGTCTTGCTTGTTTCAAAAGCCTGCGGTCGTGGTGGGGTGGTGGTACCAAGTTACTATGGTTCTATGAAATTGCGGAGGAGGAAGTAACAGATGCCGTTATATCGTGTCCGTAGCATATTCATGGGATTCATATTGCCTTGCTCTTGAACACTTTGCACATACAGTCGAAGTAGTAGAAGCTCCCCATCCCAATCCCCCAAAAGTGGATAACGTGGAAAGGGGGGAGAAAGGTGGGGGAGGAGGGATCGGCGGGTTGTGGAATTTTGCTGTGCCTATGGGAGAGAGTCTGTCTGTCCACGGCATCTTGGTGCCATGTTTGTGGTCGAAGTGATAATCTGAAGTCATCATATATTCCCTGTGTCTGTGTTTATACTCTATACTGTTGTTTCCGATAATCTGGTTGTTAGACTCAACCGGCAAGATTAAACGATTGAAAATACCTAACTGCCTATCGTCTTTGGGGGGGGAGTCCCGAAGAAAAATGGATGGTGAGGAGTCAGTTAGTTCTGGCCTTGAAATTCCTACCCACCCCAGAGCCGAAAAGTGTCAAACATTTGAATAACTCCCCAGCTACAAACTCACTTCCGTTCTTTTTACATCGTCGAATATATTGATCACGGGGTTCAGGTCAATATATTCTATGTTTCCACGGATTATGACGACAATCTCCGGCCATCTCCGCGCTCGGAAATTTTCTAGTCTTTCCTTTGCGTTCTCTCAGCAGCGGTAGCAGGTGCATGGATGTCCTATTTTCCCCCCGCTAGTGTTTTATTATACATATTAGATCCCTATTGAGAATGACTCGAAACACCGGGCAGTTGGCTACTAGACAGCCATAACTTCAAAGGAATTCGGAAGAACGGGTGAGTAGTTTACGAGGTAAAAGCTCGCGGGCTAGCAGGAGGACAGACGCATCGCCCCAAGTTTCGACATTATCGTGATTTGCCCATCTCCAGGTGCTTGTTTACTGATAATCCTTGAAGTGGCTCGCTTTCCCTCTTGGACGAATTTCCGGTGGCCTGTGATCAGATTCAGCATATCTTGACTGCTCCTAGTGGTGTCCCGTTGTTCTAACACGTAAAACCTTGGCTGACTAGTAACAGCCTCATTGTCAAAGAAAGGGCTTGTTCTGACCCCCCAAAAACAGTGAAGATGGGCAAGGAGAACAAAATAAGGGTTAAGAGGGGGAGTGGATGACATACTTTACCGTCCACGCTTTATGTCCAGCTGTGTCGTCAAAACTTCGGTCATATATCCAGCCCTATGTACCTAACTTTTGTTCAGGCGTACATAAAGCTTTAAAAAGACAGTGGTTGGAGTTCCCATGGTGTACCTAGAAACAGGCAGACATAAGGGCTATCATTTGCAAGTTGAAAGACTATCGACAATGGCAGAGCACTTAGATAACTACCTAGGGCAGTTGCTCACAGGTAACCTCCAATCTCTATTTGGACTGGAGTTCACTGGTTGTCCCCAGAGTATCTCAACAAACTTTGTTTTTGAACATTCCTCAACGATACTCGAAAAACAATGCAGGGCTTGAGTTTTATAACAACGGATCCTCGGACAGCAAATACACCAACATCTCGCCTATTTCAGAGCTAACTCAAATGAATTGCTACGTTCAAACCTGATGATGATGTCGTCGTCTCAACAACCAGGCTATGTGTGGCAAGAAGGACATGGGGCAGAACCCCACTGGGCACGATACAATTACAATCGCACTAGCTACCTAGATACTTCATTCTCTGACACAACTGAACGCGGTGACGGGAGCAATAAACATATTTTACTATCCTGAAAGTCTGCTGAAATGAGCTTCGAAGGTTCCAAAGCTCAACTATATTGATATAGCTGTGGTAATACCCTACCCCCGCCCGTAGTACTACCTAGGTCAATTCACATGTCTACCCGAGTCCTTCTTACCTAGGGAATAAGCTTGGCCTTTCTGGAGGTACTTCACAAAGCCTTGGTAGGGTTAAGCGAGGGTTTCAATCAATGGCATAAATAAACGCCTTCTCCTTAATATCTGCCATCAGTGATGCAATGCATATGCAAATGACGAAGAAATTCTCGTGTGTATGATAGCAGTGTTTATATCAACTATCTTAGCAACTCCTATTAATTGCTAGTCGGATCGCCAGGGGCTGGTGGTTGTTGATGCTAAGAATACAAATCCAGAAGAGTACTATTATAACAAGCCCACTTCTCGTCTTTCCTAACGCCGGCTCCCAAAACTCCCTTTAGCCTTCAGCCAAGAAGATGATCCTCCGCCCCAGCCTAATCCTGCTCTCGGTCCATATATACTTGTTCTCGCAATCGATTTTCTTACTCCATCCCAAATGTCAGGTTCAGACCGTCCAGGAACCTAGCTGTCACGACTCCTGCCCGGCTCTTCCCCAGACCCAAATCCAGGCCGCCGGATGCCTAACCGCCACGGCTTCTGCTGCGCCGCCGGCTGCGGCTCCTGTCTCGCCGATCGCGGTCACGGTCCCGCCTCGAAGAAACAACGCTGAGCTCGCGTCGGCTGCTACGGCGCAGGTCCCGATCCCGATCCTTGGTGTCACGGTCGCGGCCGCGGCCGCGGTCCCGGACACCCCTGTCTCGGTCGCGACTGGGACTTCTTGACCGACCCCTTGTCGAGCGCCGGTCATCTCTCTCACGATCGCGGTCACGGTCACGGTCACGATCTCGGGGCCGATCTCGGTCGCGATCTCGATCCCTATCTCGATCCCTATCGCGGTCCCTGTCACGGTCACCGTCCCGATACCGGTCAGCGGTAGGACGGCGCTCCTTGTCAGGCGGCACATAGCGATCGATCTCCTCGGGCTCGCGACGGCGTTTGAGGTCAGGTGATCGGTCGCCTGCGCGGCGGTCGTCGATACCTGGAACGGGCATGCCTTTCTCCCGGGCTTCCTTCTGCGCGGCGAGGTAGGCTTTAGCTTCCTGCTCGCGCTTCTTGACCTCGGCTTGTTTCCAGGCTTCCTTCTCGTCGCGTCCCAAGTGGGATGGGGGACGGGCAACACTGGGGCCGGGCGAGCGGGAGCGGCTCTTACGGTCGCGCTCCCGGCCCCTATCCCGGTCGCGGTCTCGATCTCTGTCACGGCTCCGGTCTCGACGGTCGGGATCTGTAGCCCGCTTGGCGGTATTTGGGCGCGAGCGACTGCGTTCCCGCTTTTCGCGGCGGTCCCTGTCCCTATCTCTATCGCGATCGCGATCGCGATCTCGTGCTCGTGAGCGAGAACGAGTCCTATCTCGACGAGTGAGACGTAGACGTGAGCGGGAGCGATCACGCCGGTCTGTTCGGGGACGTGGCGAATGGCTTCGATCTCGGGTAGAAGTAGCGGGTTGGAGTCGTGAGCGGCTGCGCTCCTTCTTGTCGGGATCCTTTCTGTCTGCTAATGCCGTTGTTCTGGGACGAGAGCGACTCCTCTCACGTCGGTCTACTCTCACACGAGAACGGCTTCGCTCCTTTGGCTCGACTTTGCGTTCATCCTTTCGGTCATCTCTTCTGTCCGGCCTAGCTCGGGAACGACTTCGCTCCCTACGCTCATCTCTTCTACTGTCCCGAGGTCTGGATCGGCTTCGCTCTCTCCTACGTGAGCGGCTTCGCTCGGCGCGTCGAGGCCGGGGGGAAGCGGAATGATGGTCCCGTCGCCGCCTGTCTTCGTCCCTGTCCCTGTCCCTTTCCTTATCCCTATCCCTATCCCTATCCCTATCCCTCTCCCTATCCCGATCTCGGTCTCGGTCGCGATGGGGCCGAGATGTGCGCGAGGGACTCCTACTCCTCCGCTTCTCATCTCTAGTCCCAGATTCTTTGGAATCTTTAGCTTCCTTAACGGTCTTAGAGCCCTTAGATTCCCTTGTCTCTTTTGCATCCTTGGTTTCGCCAGATTCTTCTGAGTTTTTTGAATCCTTTGGACCCTTTGGACCCTTCGAATCCTTTGGGTCTTTCGTCTCTTTGGCGACTTTGGGTGCTGCTTTGGTGGCGGCTTCCACTGGGGCTGACTTTCTTGTTTCTGAAACCTTTGGGGAGCCTCGGCGGATAGGGTCGATCGCGGACGCTGGCATGACTCGTCTCGGTGGCGGTACAAGAGCAGCATCAACCTCCAACTCGGGCACCTTTGAAGTGACCCGCTTGCTTTCACGGAGGAGGTCTTCCAACGCCTCCCGCTCTAGACGCTCGTGGTCTTCCTTGGTCAGGACCTTCTTCACCTCTTCTGGTGGCCGTCCTTCGTCCTTGATCGCCTTTGCTTTAGCATCGCGATCGTCGCGATGTCGATCTCGATCCCTGCCTTCGTCTCTAGCGCCTCGGTCCCGGGAACGAGCTTTCGACCTCTCGGAGTGGTGATGGTCCCGGTCTCGGTGACGTTCACGGTCACGGCTTCGGTCCCGATGCCTCTCCCTATCTCGCTCCCTGTCCTTTTCTCGACGCTCCCGACTCCGCTCTCTCTCTCGCTCCCGTTGTTCACGGCGTTCCTGTCGCTCTTTCTCTCGGAGCTCGTCCTCTTCCCGCTCTTTCTTTCGTCGTGCTTCCCGAGCCAGCTTCTCCTCCTCTCGCTTCTTCATCTCTTCCCTCTCCTTGATCTCGCGCTCGAGCTGGCGCTTCTTTTCCTCGACGAGCCTAAGCTCCTCGCGAACTCGCTCCCGTTCGGCTTGACGGGCAGCTGTTTCGGCGGCATATTCTTCATCGCTCTTGGCGCCACGAATTTGCTCTTCCATTGCCGCCTCCTCGCCGATCTCGGCACGCCGCAACTCGCGGATTCGGGCCTCAATGGCACCACTGTCAATCAGCTGGTCGATGACTGCCTCGGCCTTTTGGTAGACTCCACCGCGATCTACGGCGCCATCGATAAGGGCGGCGGCTTTACGGCGCTCAAGGGTCAGGAGTTGGGTAGGATTGCGCTCAATCTCCTGTTCGGCAACTTCGAGGATAGCTTTCGTGATTTGTGCTTCGTAGTCCTATTTGCAAACAAGGATCAGAGGGACGGGCCTAGTCTGAATTGGATGAATCATATATACATACGCTTGCCTCGAACTTCTCCCATACTTGCTTGCGGATCGTATCGTAGCCACCCTTTTTCTTGAAGCTGTGGGCAAGACCCTCGATCGCCGAGCGCGTTGCCGAAGTGAGCGGCAAGTCAGAGGCCTTGAATTTCTTGGCAACAGCGACATTTGGGGCGCCCGCTATAGCGGCGGCGAGAGCCGAAGCCTCGACCGCGGCAATCATGGTCGTTGATGTGGCAGTGGGCGGCCGCAGAACTACGTTTTCGCGCGATTGGGTGGGTTTCTTCACTCTTGCACCACCTTTGACGACGAGGTATCGGGAGCGACCTCTCTCAGGTCATTGCAAGCGTTGGAACCAATGGAGCCAGATGACGGGCTATGGGAAAACTGGAGGAGAAATTGCGGCGGATAAGTAGCAACGTGCTTGGGAGAAGATGTAAAGATGGGATGCGCAATGGGATAGTGGATTGTGAATCGAACCGCGCCAAGGCAAGGGAAGGAAACCCCAGAAGCTTTGAAGATTCAGGTGGGGCACAAAGGGGAAGTGGATGGATGGATGGATGGATGGATGGATGGAGCTTGAGGCAGGCAAGCAGGCAAGGGGGGGGGATCTTCAAACAGTTTCTGCCTGAGGCTGGAAAGCTTCGTTTGCTGGTCGGGCTCGTCGAGTGGCCCATGCGCCCCACCACGAACCGAGCGAGCTGCTTCCTCGATTGCCAAACCTCACGACGAACGTCAACGCACCCGTCGTTTCCAGCTCTCGAAACTCCACGCCCAATTCTCCTTCCCCCGAATACGAGCCGACATTCCATTGGGCTGGGAACGTCGCCGCCACCAGCTTCACGAGGAACACACCACGCATAGCCGAACCTCCCCCACCCCGAGCAAGACCAACGACACAGGAAAAATGGTCCACAGAATCGTCTTCTGGACTGGCTTCGGTAGGCGGTTTCCTTCCGTCCCATGGCTTTTCCCAATCAATTGGGGGACAAGCCTGAAACTTTCTACGGAACAATGGACTAATTGTATGTACATGTAGGCTTGGCGACGCGCTTCTGGCAGCTGGGCATTGAGATGCGGCCATTCTTCTCCAAGCAGTCGGCATGGGCGTACCCTGTCTTTGGCGCGGTGGGCGCGAGTTTTGGATACTGGCTGCAAGGCGTGGACGAGAGGCAGACGGCTGTTTTGCAAGACCGCAAGAACGCCATCCTGGAGAAAAGGGCACGGAGGGCGGCGCAAAAACAGCAGTCAGTTGAGGGCGCCGAGGAGGTGAATGTAGCCGCATGATGACAACACATCTCATACTGCACCAACTCCCGCACCTTCTTCGAGACGGGGGGGGGGGGGGGACTTTAATCAACACCGCGACTACATCTGAGTGGTTTGGGCGTCATCATCAATTATAGGCAGCGGGGGGCCGCTGGGTTTCAGCTGGCTGTTCGAGCGGGTTCGGATGTACAAAAACTACTCTTCAACCAGATGACGGTATTTTACTGCCTAGGTGGATGATACTGTTTCCTCCCAGCTGCCCAGCTAATAAGCTGCTCGCCCTGGAGACCACCCAAGAAGACCAATGCCCGGTTCTCTCGACTAGCGAATGCACCTCCTTTTTTCAAATGTGCTAATTCACATGCATTTGTTCCATGACTTCATTCCTCATTCCAGATCAGGCGATGGTGGGGTCTTCCTGCTTTCTCAGAAGCGCAAGGATGGCTTGTGCTGGAGAGTTCCCCGTGCCCGTCTCAAATTCTGTGATGACGCCTGTGATGAACTTGTCCCGCGTGTTGTCAAACAGCAATCGGAACGACTCGGCTGTGTTTCGCTCGGGGTCAATCTCGTTGTACGTGAGCGCGTCCACCGAGACACGCTCCCTGTCAAAGTTGATTGTTTCGCACAGAGCAATTACTTGCTTCCCCGCGTTCGAGGCAGCCATTGCGATATCCGCAGTTCCGGTCGGTGCTTGCAGAGATCCATTGGCAAATATGGCCTCTGCGCCAAGGAACACGTTTGCTGCCCTCTCTACATTGGGTCTCAGCCCGCCAAGATTCGGGGAATAGAACACTCGAATGCCAGCCCGCCGTAACGACTTTGCAAGCTCTTGGCCGCCGCCGTCGTACGGGTCGTCAATAATGGAAACTTCAAACTCTTTGCCTTTTTGTTTCGCCTCGAGAAATGTCTTCTCCACGAGACGATGCCGGCCATATGTGAGCATGACATCCCCCTCGTTGATTATTGCAGCTGCGTTTCTGGCAATGATAAGCTCCGCCAGGGTGATCCGGTCTCTAATAAAGACGTCGATGGCCTCGAGCAGATCCTCCTTTGCCTCAGTCTCGTCGGTGTCGATATCGAATTTGTTGACCATTCCCTTCAGCAGCCTGATCGCATTGCCCATGGCAAAGGCCATAGGCCTGCATTCTGTGAGGTACTCGATCTGTGGGTTTAGGACGTGCGGAATAAAGTGCCGTGACAGAGAATTCCCCTTAGGTGTCTCGTACGACTCGATGACCTGAAAACGTTATGTAAGTCGAAAGCTCAAGCGCAAAGTATATGCAAGGCGGGGAGAAACAGAAACCACTGACCTTTCTAAATGCCAACAATGTCGCCTCCAGCCGAGAGATGCTGTCTCTGATGGCGAATGTCGCCATCTTTTGGCCTACGGCGAGAACCGCGGGATGCACGTCTTTGTGGGCCTGGGATGTTGGTGCCCTCTTTGCCATGGGGATATGGCTAAAGCACTCGGGGATTGCGCTCCTGACGTCCTTCTCTACCACCAGTATTGACGGTCGCCGCCCACTCATGGAAGGCCTGTGGGGGTGTAAGTGTACTGATTTGCCCTGTCCTTGCGGCCCCGAGGGCTGCGATCCATCCTGCTTCCCTTTGCCCTTGCCGCCCTTCGCATCCGCGCCTGTCTGTGCTGATGGGGGTGCTGCTACGGCTACAGCCTCTCTCGTCTCTTTAACTTGCGCCCGTCTCGCTGCCTTCTCTGCCTTCGCCTTTGCTTTTAGCTGAGCTGCGGTGAGTTTCGGGGGGTTGGCAGCACCGTCAGCAGCGGGCGGGTTGGCAACAGTGGACGCCCTCCCCTGTGAAACCGTGGCTGTGGTTGAAGTTGTAGTTGGATTTGTTGTTGGAGCCGGAGCGGCGGCAGGAGTTGGAGCTCCGCTAGGTGCCCCGTTGCTCTTGGTGGCCATAGTCTCAGAAGGCGACTAAAAGTTTCGTTGTGCGACTGCAATGGGACGCAGGTGAGTGCTCTGCCGTCCTGGAGGTGGCGTAACGAAGACGGAGTGATCACACGCTGCTCTTTGCTTTCTCGGCCAAGATAATGATTGTGGCAAGGATCAGATCTTGCGGTGGGGGAGCAGCGAAACAGGCCAAGGGCAGGGCTGTTGTTTTGGTGAGGGTTTCGAGGGCGGACTTTTGTGAGGCTTTGAGTCACGACGGAGAAAGTGTTACTACTGTCTGCAAGCAAGTCAAGTACCCCGCGCCCCGCATTGGCGGGCGGGACCCCCAATCAGATCCAAGCCCCCCTGCACGGCTGTTCAAGACTCAGGAAGCTTTGAAGCTTAATCCGGTTCATTCAGACATTGTCAAGATTCACAGACAAAGAACGTCAGAAGTAATTCGACTGACTTCATATATAACTCATGTGAGAAATTTGCTATATATACTTCTAGCCGCAGGCCTGCCCGTAATTATATTTTACATAACTATACGTACTCTACAATGTAGTCTAGGAATTAATATTTTACCAAAACCCTGACCTTCCGACCAAACACTCGTTGCCGCCGCTTTATTCTTCTATCTTTGTCAAGGGCGACGAAGGAGGAGGAGTGGCATTCTGCGGCCCCAGGACAACGATCCTGACCGTTTCGCCAACCTTCCCTTCCATGGCCTTTACCTCGGTCGTGCCCTGTATCTCGGAAATCGTCGCGCGGACAACGCGAAACACCTCTTTGGCCTCGTCCTGGGTTGCTGCCCTCTTTTGTCTCTTCTTCTTCCTCAGCATCAGGATCTCGACCCTGAACCCCTTATTCAGAAACGCCTTGAGCTGTCTCATCCGGGTATTGAGGTCGTTGGGCGCAATGGCCCAGTTCAACTCGAGCTCCTTGGTCGACACGGCCTTCTTGCGCGCAATCTTTGCCTTTTCCGCCAGTACCTCGTACTCGGCCTTGCGGTCGGCGATGCGGCAGATGGGGAATTTCGGACCTTTGTTTTGTTTTCCGCCATCTTCTCCTCCATCCTCCCCTTCCACTTCCCTGCCGACCCTGGGCATTGCCACCATAACCAAGCTGTATTTGGCCAGGTCAAGCCCTTGGAGAACCTCCTTGGTCAGCTGGGGCTCCGAGAGAAGCCCGGTCTCTTCGTTGCGCACGTGTATCCATGGATAGGTAATCTGTTTGTCGCGAGGTAGGCGGTTGACGTTGCCCTTGGGTGCTGGAACGGGACGTTTGAAGAGTAGAGGCTGTGTGGTTGATAGAGAGCGTCGTAGTTGGCAAGAAAGGGAGGCGACTGACAGCGAAGGGACGAACAAGCGCGGCAGGCGCTTTGGCCCCGGGAATGTGGGCGCATTGTTGATGAAGACCCTTCGGAGGGCAACTGCAGAGTTAAATAGACATTGTGAACCCTTCATAGCTGCCTAGGCGTCGGAGGGAGACTATGGGGTAGGTAGGCAACAAAAACGCTGGCGGCGCGCGATGATGAAAGCTCCAATTTTCTGAACTCGCGCATGGGCCCACGGTACATACCTGAAGCTGCTCCAAAACAAGTGCTCTCAAAAAAGGAGCGGAGACTTTTGACCAACCAGAATGCTCAATTTGAAGTAGTGCGCACGGACCTTTGGCTCATTGACCAATGTGCACCTTTGAGGTTCTCACAACCATCTCTCTCACAGGGAAGGTGTTGAAGAGCCAGTCACATAGAATTATTCATCTAAAGAATGACGGGCAGACGGGACTAAGCCATAGTAGTCACCTTATGCTGGACTTTCAATCATTCATTTTTGTCTTTATCAATCCGCCCAACGCCATGAGATAATCTTTCCTCACATCAGCCTCTCATACGAACTCGAAGATGCCGTTCTTCAGGACCTCCCTCCTCAGGTGGGGCTTCAGGAGGTTCATGAGCACCGGACCTGGTCCCACATCGACGACGCCCAGTAGCACCCCTCGGGAATCCATACTCGGACATCCTTTCCGGGTAGTCCTCTTCACTGCCAAGTACCTCGCCTTCACACACCTGTTTCTCGAATATGGGTTCTCAGCGGCGCCATCGGCAGGCCCATCGATGCTGCCGACGTTTGAGGTGCTGGGGGAGTGGGTGGTTGTGTCCAAGTGGCACCGGTTTGGTCGAGGGGTCTCGGTCGGGGATCTAGTCGCCTACAGCATCCCCATCAACGAGGAAGTGGGCGTCAAGCGAGTGCTAGGCTTGCCAGGGGACTACGTCCTGGCCAACTCGCCCGAGAGCGGGAGTGATGCCATGATTCAGGTGAGTGTCTAAAATCACGACCGCTATGCTATATCGTTCCCAGAAGCTTATTGGGCACAGGTACCTCAGGGTCATTGCTGGATTGTAGGGGACAATCTCCCAGCATCACGAGACTCGAGGATATTCGGAGCAGTACCCCTTGCTTTAGTCAGAGGGAAGGTTGTTGCAAGACTCCGGCCGTACACGGATTTCACTTGGATATCAAACCCCCTACAACCACCCACCAAACCGGTAACGAGGACAGGCAATCAAATCATCAACTGCTAAATAGCACGTTCACATTATGTATATTTCTACGTTCTCAATTTCTTCATACTATTTGACTTGTCGTTAATAGGCCCGGCCATGTAAGTGGTTTGTGGTTGGGATTTGCAGTTAACTGAATGGTGTCTAATTACATCGTTTTAGGACAGACCAAGCCCAGCAGGGAGGTAAGGAGGTCTTGGTAATGTGAAAATAGGTTACAGGTTATGGGGGAAGGCGCTAGTACTACGATAATGATTCAAGACCGCCAGTATGAGATTCGAGTAGGCTCTTTTGTGCCATAGTACACATGAAAATTCAGAGCCCAGGTAATGGAGGACTAATGTCGTTTTGGATGGTGTGGGCCGCATCATCTCGCTCCGGGAGTAACCGTGGCCCCCTTTCAGATGCTCACTGATCAAAATACAAACCTCCCAAAGCCCCGACATCCCGTCCCGTGTATGATAAATCGATACTGACGCCGCCTAACGCCACGCCAATCCTATGCGATATGTTAAGCCAGGAAAAAGAAGATAAAAACAACAAGGCGGTAAGTCATGTCAGCCCTCAATGTGACTCTTAGACACACCCTGGCCGAGAAGCTCCAAACAACGCTGGGCAAGGTTGACTACTTCTCCCTCGTCGTCGTCTTCGAGTTCGTTGTCTGACTCGATTTGCCGGTTGGCAATCTGCTTGATCATGTCCACAATGTCGTCTGACTTGCCAATAAGGCTAATGAGTTTCTTGTCCTCGGACTCGAGCAATTGGAGCAAGGTCCAGATTGCAATATGCTGGAATGTGGCATCACCGCTGGCGAGGAACCCGCTTAGATAGCCGTGGATACCCTCGCTGGGTTCTGTCCAGTTTTGAATGAATATGCTGTAGTCGCCCACTTTTTATTGTTAGCACTGAGCCTCAACATTATATGTACACTTGATGAAAATCACCTTTTGACGACAGGTTGCCCAGCGCGGCAGCGCTGTTTCCCTGCACTTCAATGCTGGGAGATTTTGTTAGGGGTATCAAGACCTCGAAAACACCAAGCTCCAGCAAATGAGTCTTGAGCTCATCGCTTAGTGCAAGAACGGCAATCGCCGCTGTCATCTCGGACTGCACTGTCACTGGCACTTCCAGCACAAGCTGCTTGCACTTCTGCACCGCACCAGCCTCGAGAACAAGGGCTTTGTTTCGGTCTGAGCTGGCGGCAAGATTTCTGAGAGTCGAGATGGCATGGCATTGGATCTCCTCGTTGTCAGTGGACCCCAGCAGGTCAACCAATGGTTTCAAGAATCCTGCTTCGATAATAGGGCTCTCGTTCAAGGGGTGGATGGAAATGTTTCGAATGCACGCCACCGCCGACAATATGAGGGGGAGGTAGGAAGACTGGAGGAGGTGGAGAAGCGGGCTAAGTCCGTTGGCCCGAACAATCTCTAGCTGATATTTCTCATCGGATGCGAGGTTTCGAAGGGCCAGCGCAGCCTGGCATTGAACCTTTGGCGAGGAAGAACCCATAAGATTGACCAACGACTGGACAAGGCGTGGTTCTGATTGTGCCAGCTTTCTTCTATTGTTTGCATCCACGGCGATGTTGCTCAAGGCCGTTGTGCAGTAGTACTGAACATCCACATCCGACGAGGAGAGGAGCTGGACCAGTACAGGGATAGCACCGGCGTTTACGAGCTGTTGCCGATTCTCATCTGCCACCCGTTAGCTGCAAGTTGTCAGCTTTATGGCGGTGAACCTACCAGAATGTGTCATGTTGAGCAGAGCCCCTGTGGCGTTTCTTTGAACTCTCATATCCCTCGACTTTGCCAAACGTGTCAATGGCCCCAGGGCGCCTGACCGTGCGATTTTGGCCTTGTTGTCCTCGTGTGTTGCTAGGTTGGTGATACAGCCCACGGCGTTGCACTGAACTTCCACGTTGGTCGACATCATCTGCCGGATGAGGGGGGCGAGTCCATTGAGTTGGACAATCAGGACTTTGTTCTCCGCTTATCTTATTGTTAGCGCGAGTCTCCCCGTGATCATGATTGTCCGCCTGGAAATTCATACTGTTGACAGCGAGGTTCCCCAGCGCGGCACTAGCTGCCCTTTGCACCTCAATGTCCGAGTTCTGCAGGAGAAAGAGAATCGGCTCGAGGGTATCGCGGTCGACTGCTCGGACATCTATACCGCCACGTTAGCATGTAGACAAGAGATAGGGTGAGACATCTCGGGAGGCATATTTGAGACCGCGAAGGACACAGTCAACTACAAACACACCTCGCTCTGTGATTTCGGCAAATGTCAAGCTCGCGCTCCTCTGGAGGTCGATGTTTTCAGAGAAGACGAGGGTGCTTAAAGCTCGAAGGGGTTCGCCCGAAAAGAAGTCTGTTTCTCCACGCTGTTCAAAAGTCAGCGTCTCCAGCAGAGTGGCGGCAGCTTCGATGCACAAACGTTTTCGAGATACTGCAGGAGGTCGGCGACAGCCTCCCGCTCGCTGTCGGCGAGGACATTCTCGTACAGGCCATCGCGGGATTTGCCTAGAGAAGGTGAGTATAAAGGCGGTAAAAAGATATCGAGGTGCCAGGTACCAGAGCAGCAAGAGGAACTGCAAGCACCCATGGCTGTTGGAAGCGCCGCGATGTGGGCGAGGGCGGCTTCTGGGTAGCTCGGAGCTGGTTGGATTCGGCTCGTGCCTCTCTCTTTTTGTTGGCCAGTCGGTCGACAGAACGCGCGGGTCTTCTTCCAAGAGCTTCGAAAGCGATGCACAAGATATCAAAGAGACATCCTCGAATGAAACGTGATTGTGGAACGGCCAATAGCAGGTTGTTTGGCGACGTTGGGCTGGCAGGGTCGATGTGAATGGATTTGTTTTGGGCGGGTCGTCGCACGACAAGAACCAAGTGAGGACTCCAGTCATGAATCGAAGCTGCCTCCTCGCCTTGCCGGAGTTTGGAGCTTGCTGGGCTGCGAGGG
Organism: Lasiosphaeriaceae sp. G1095; assembly: GCA_027569635.1. Classification (NCBI taxonomy): domain Eukaryota; kingdom Fungi; phylum Ascomycota; class Sordariomycetes; order Sordariales; family Lasiosphaeriaceae; species Lasiosphaeriaceae sp. G1095. Next base: position 25,866 of record JAPDFK010000278.1, on the reverse strand, counting down.
AGGGACCGTGCACGGCGGGTAGGCTGCTTGCTGCTTGCTGCTTTCTGCGACGCGCCTTCTCGCTAACCTGCTTGCCTGCCAAGCCTGCCTGGCCAGGCCCAACCCAGTGGGTGTTTAGCCCCTGCCGTCCTGCAGCTGCCCGCCCTGGCCAGTGACGAATTGCTGCAGCACGTGAGCCATGGTGAATGACAGTCATGGCCTGCCCGAATACAAGTCCTCCTTACTACTTCCCTTCAGTCACAGCGGGCAGCAATAAAATCATTCAGGATTTTTACCTGGGTGCTTTTCCATCTACCGACCTTGCTACCTAGGTTCTCAGGATGTATTTGGGTAGGAAAATCAATTGCTGTTAACTCGTCGAAACCTGGTCTCCAAGTCGGACGGGCGCCCAGGGAGCAGTCGATAAACTTTTCTGCCCTTACGGATACGCCTCTTGTCCTACAACTTCGATGTACCTGTAATGGTAATGCCTAATCGGGGCAGCTCCCTGCCTTCGTTTTCGATCTTCCCCTGAATATCGGCACTGTACATGTACGCATGCCTCGAGTATGTACATTTGCGAAGAATTGGAAATGGTATTGTAATATCTCCATTTCATTCTGGGCATTTTCGGGAAGAACGACCGCACTGTTTTCCAGCTTTTCTTTGCTCGGCCACCTCGCCTATGGTACTTGGCTATGCATCCCGCTGCAGAGACAGCAGATAATACAACCTTGATGACAACAACCGCGAAACCTTAAAAATAGTTGGAGTTGCAGACCGCTTGCGTCGCCTACTGATAGGGCACACGAGCCCATCTAACACGTGGCGGGTGCCCTGTTGTTGGTGCTGGGGGCGCTGGGGGCCTCTGGAATGAAGGATGCATACTCTTTCGTCATCTGACATTAGGCAGCCAAAGAGGTATCCGTGTGCGCATTACTTGCCCGAATTTTTTTTTTGGGTGTATTCTCTTTTTTAAGTCGCCTGTGATATTTGAAGATGATTGCTCTGCTTGAAGGCTCTCAAATGATCAACCAAGCCACCGAAGGACTTTGTCGCGCCCCCAAGGTTAGGTAATTAACTGGGGCGCGCCCCAGGCTGATGGCTGGGTTCTTATCAGTGAGACCCCAGGCGAGCTCGGCGAGTTAAAGCACCAGAGCTCCATTGGATCCGGCCAAGCTCCCGTTTCTTTTATGCACATCCGTCTGTATGTATACATGTACCTCTAGAGTAGTAGCACCCAGAGTCTCAGCCCAGGGCCTGCCTGTACGCCAAACCCAGACGGACAGACAAAGTTGTGGTCTGGAATGAGGGCGACAATAAACAATCAGCCGTCAGCATAGCAAGTATAACTACATCCTTACCTATCTTGCTATCTTGCTTGCTTGCCTACCTACCTTAGTTGCTTAGGTATCTATCGAACGAACCCCACCTCTTGCGATCCAACCCACCAAAACTCCCGACACAACTAGCGCACGGGATACCAGGTTACTGCCTCTCGTGCCCCTCGTGCCCCCCAATGTCTGGGTACGCATACATTCCACCATCACGATAATGGAGGACGCTCGTACTTCCTCCGAAAAGGCGAATCCCGGCTCTGATAGCATCGTCAGCCCTCCTGCTCCCACCACCTCCGCAGGCGGAGAGAATGTCAATGGCCCTCTGCCGCTGCGACCAGGTCACGAGCTCTCCTTTGTCGCCCCCTCCTCTTACCTTCGCCCCAAACCAACCAGTCGCACAATGTTAGAGAAGACGGCCAGTCCCTTAGACAAGGAGCAGCTGCAGGGTCTGGTGAGCATATATCCTGAGACAGACACGCCCGCCCGCCTCCCTCTGCCCGTCCTCGCCCTCGTCCTCGTCCTCGTCCTTGCCCCTCGCCGTCTTCCCTCCACCTCGCCGCGCCTCGCCTCGCCTGGCCCCTCTTTCCATCCCACGGCTCTGCGATGCGGGGTTCCAGCCCGGCCATGCAGAGTGAACGGGAAAATAGACCACCAGGCTAACCAGCAGTGGCAAACAGAGGGGGATACGCGAGTTCCTTAAGGTTCGGACGAGCTACGATGTGCTGCCGCTCTCTTTCCGCCTCGTCGTGCTCGACAACGACCTGCTCATCAAAAAGAGTCTAAACATTCTGATCCAAAATGGTGCGGTGACGTCGTGACACTGGGCGCTGGACCTAGCTTGCCTGACGTCGTGCAGAGCTAACTTGGTTGTAGGCATCGTCTCGGCGCCCCTCTGGGACTCGCGAAACTCGGCCTTTGCCGGCTTGCTGACCAGCACCGACTATATCAACGTCATCCAATACTACTGCCAGTTTCCCGAAGAGATCGACCAGGTCGATAAGTTCCGACTCAGCAGCCTCAGAGGTAGGTACTCGGATATTCACCATGTCAAGTTTGCAGCCCAGACGGCGGGCTAATAGCGCGTGTCGCACGTAGAGATCGAGCGGCGGATTGGAGTTGTGCCTCTAGAGACAGTGTCTGTTCACCCAATGAAGCCGCTCTACGAGGCCTGCCGACGTATGCTCAAAACGAGGGCCCGGAGAATCCCGCTCGTTGACACGGATGACGAAACAGGTCGAGAGACGGTGGTTAGTGTCATTACGCAGTATCGCATTCTCAAGTTCATCGCCGTCAATAACGAGCAGCACACGATGCTTTTGAAGAAGCCCGTGAGGGAGCTGGGTCTCGGTACATATACCAATATGGCCACGGCGACCATGAACAGCTCCGTCTTGGATGTGATAGACCTGATGGTCAAGTACAACATCTCAGCTGTGCCCATTGTCGACCAGGACTACAAGCTTTTGAACGTGTTCGAAGCTGTCGATGTCATACCTTGCATAAAGGGCGGGGCATACGACGAGCTGTCCTCGACCGTGGGTGATGCCCTATCTAGACGTGCCGAGGACTTTGGTGGCATTTATATCTGCAACGAGGATGATCGGCTGGACTCGATATTCGACACGATCCGAAAGTCTCGCGTTCACAGGCTGATCATGGTCAACGACGATAGCCGCCTCAAGGGCATCATCTCGCTTTCAGATATCCTCAAATACGTTCTGCTTTTCGGCGAAGAAGAGGACGTTATCCGGCAGCAAAGTAGCGTTAATCTAGAGTGAAGTGGGCGTGAGCTGTTCGGATGGCCTCACTTGGATCTAGGTCCGCCTGTGTTGGAGTTGCATTTGCCGGGCGTCAAGGATGGTACGTGGACAGGGAATACCATTGCATATCGTTTCTCTCTCCAATGTTATAGATCATTTCCTCGGTTTCATAGACTGAATCGCAACAGCAGTCTTGCCCCTTTTATCATGGAGGGATTTGTGTATCGGCGTCGGTCGACTGTGCGCCTCTGTGTTGGGAAGGCGTCAGCATGAGTTTGAACCTTCTTTACCATGAATTATGGGCTTTGGGTCGGAGTATGCGCCTAACAAAGAGCTCTCTAGACTTGTCTCATTCACTCTTTCTTTCCCGTTTGCATCAAGGGAAGGAACACAAGAAAGCTACCTGGGTAGGCATGTAGAGCGGGAAGCAGCATACACACCAAGCATCGTCCCTGTCTCGTCCCCGACAAGCTTCTTGCAACCGCCATGACCCTCCTCCCTCTTCTGCGAACCTGTGATGGACAAAGCCATATCTCAAGTCACCCGCTCGCACTTGGTTTACACGGTAATCGCAATTGCTTTTCGATCGGCTGCGTTTCTTCGGGACACCAAATGCTATGATCCATTCTTACTATCACCACGAGATGGATGGGGCGTCCATGGCGTCGTTTGGCACGCCTTCAACCACCAGGAGCTCGTTTGCCCCGCAGCGTTCGACGCGGCCCTCTCACAACTCCGAGTCGATGCCAGCTCTTCGAAATGGGATTCACTCTTCAGTCACAGCGGGTCAACTCCCACTCTCGGGAACAGACCGCCGGGGGGACATGAGCAGCGCGACCTGGACTTCGTCGAGCGGAGACCTTGCTGGTTTGTCGGACACTAATGACGTTCAAGACCGTTTCGAGTTTGTCCAAGAGTACAACAGACTTGCGAGGAAGGTAGGTGGGCTTCTCCCCCTCAGCCCTATATACCTACTGCCCCTATTCCGTCTCAAGATAAAGCACTGACACTGGAATAGCATGGCATCCGGATGCTGGTCCCCGATCACACAAACCCATCGTCAGTTAGTGCTTGGCCTCCTCCCCTCGAAGCGAGATAGAATTAGTCTCTGACTATGAGCAGACGTATTCGTCACCACAACGGTTGCAACAATATCAACAGCAACAGCACCAACACCGACGTGGCTGGTTTTCTCGCACATTCCTACGTCAGGTTTCAGGGGCAAGCAATGCCAGCAGCTCAAGGTCGGAGAAGAAGCCCATCCACAAGCGCAGTGTTAGCGACCTGGCGATGCATATTGTGCACCCGACCAAGAGGGACAACCTCAAGGATGAAGACCTTCAGTCCCTCGTCCGGCTCTGCGGGAAAAGCATGCTGTATCTCCCATCCGAGTACGCGCCGAGCTCGTTGGTCCTCCCAACATGTTTCCGAGCCACTGCTCAGTATCTCGTCCAACACGGTATGCACTTATCTGCTGCCAATTAGCAAACCATGGGATGGCTTCTTTGGTGCTGACAACCCATAGCTGCCGACACTCGCGGGGTCTTTCGCATACCTGGGTCGATCCGGGTGGTGACAGCTCTCTACGACCACTACTGTGCAGAAGGGGATGCGGATGAAATCTCTAGTACCATACGATGTCCCAATCTCCCCCTGCATATCAAGGCCGGAACGCACGACGTTGCCTCGACCTTTAAGCGGTTTCTCTCTGGGCTCCCCGGAGGCATTCTAGGTTCTCTGGCACTGTTTGACGCCTTGGTGGCTATCCACAGCCAGCTGAAGGGAGACCCTGAGTTCACCAGGACGAAGCAGACGAAGCTCAGAGCGAGGCTGATTGCTCTTGCGATAGGTAGCGTCAAGTCCCAGTTCCGCCGTGAACTGATCTGTGCAGTCTTCGGTCTGCTCTGTTTAATAGGGCGAACTGCGGAGAAGGCACCTCGCGAGGACGAGCACGGCAGGCCTCTGCCAACAATCGACCTCATGGGTTACAGTGCTCTGGGAATCGTGTTTGGTCCTCTCCTCATCGGCGACCTCATCAACTCATACACGATGAAGCTCGCCGACCCCAGTGCAGGCCTGGTGCTGTTCCCTATCACCCCACCGTGTGGGAGGAGAGAGCGGCGGAGGAGCAGGGTCGCCGAGGAATCCAATCCGCGTGCTCTAACAGTCGACAAGATTCACGTGGCAAACAGCATCACCGAGATGCTCATCACGCATTGGCGAGAAGTTGTCAAACATATGAGGAGCCTAGGGGCGCTGAAGATCAACATCGAGGGCCTAAGCCTGGCTGAGGAACAGCAGCAAGCGGCACGCAAAGCAGCGCTGCGGCCTTCCGCCTCCGAGTCCTTTGTGATTAGAAAGCCAGCAGAGTGGGGTACTCTTCGGCCTCCCTCGGTACCTTTTGCCATGGGAGACTCTCCTATCCCTCCAAGTCCGACCCCTGAAACTCGTAAGTCTTTTTTCAGAGCTTTCAAGTGTACGCAGTCCAGGAGCTGACTTTGGTGATGAGGGCGAGGATCTGGCAGAGGTGGAGGAGGGTGGCAGGATAACCCTCGTGGCTCGCTCGTTGTCCAGCGACAGAGACCAAAGACTGCTACAAGATCACAGTCAGGCAGCCGAATGGGTGCAAGGGCATCTATGCCGTTGCTGTCTCCCACAGCAGAAGAATCACCCTTGGCCGGCACCGAGTCGCCCAAGAGACACCAACCCAGCATTGAACAGCTATATCATACTTCATTCCCAACTAAACATTTTGCTGCCGCTATGGAGGAACCGCGTTTACGATACGGATCCCCACCAGAAGACTCGGGAGGGACTTCAGCTCCCCCCCCAGCCACGGCATGTGCACCGCCATGCAAAGCAAACTGCGGCATAGTCATGGATCCTACTGTACGCCCGACATCTGGGCATGCTGGGGACGGAACCCAAGTGTATCACGCTTCGCAGCCGCGGAGACTGGTCATCTCCAAAGACTCCATCAGATTCGAAAACGAGGAGACTGCTCACCAGATGAGGACAGGTCAAAGCGATCACAGAGGCCGGCAAGAGCCAGGTGAGCCACCGCAGAAGTCGTCTTTAGTGGAGCAAAACAATTCTTCGCCAAAGAAGCCGGTTGCCGGCCGCCGCTCGAGGGACTCTGCGGAAGAGGACGCTGTGTTCACTTGTCAAAAAGATGGCCGTCTGAAAATTCGGAGTTATAATGCAAGAGAATCCATTGATTCACTCGAAGGCCCTCCATCCGGGGGGTCCAAAATCACCGTCGTGGTGAAATCTCAAGAGCCACCAAGGCGAGCATTAAAGGACGCTGTGGATATCTCCTCTGCCTCATTGGATCTGGAGAACAAGATGCTGCGAGATGACAAACCGAACCCCAATGAGTCAGCACGAAGACGGTCGGGAAAATCGACATGGAAGCTGATTCAACGCTCCAGTGCTTCCGTTGATGCTGTAAGTTCTATTCAGGACTTGTCAAACACGGCTAAACCCCAGAAACGAGCATCTGGCTCCAGAAACTCAAAATTGCCCTCTATTCGGCTGAGGAAGTCCCGATCGGAAAGGACTACGTCAGATGAGAATCAACCGCAGCCCCCTAACCAAGCTAGCCCAAGGATCCCCCGTACCGAGAGGTCTTCGAGAGCGAGCAGAGGCTCTTCGACTCTGACGCCTATCCAAAGCATTTCAGGGGTCGCCTCACCAGTCAAGCAGACAGGGCTCACTTTGCAGCACCATCGAAGTCACGAGGTCTCGGACAGCCCCTTGCGGGAATACCACTCTCGTCTTCCCATAAGAACACCTCGGAAAGTCCCAGGACAACATGGAAAGGTCCCTACAGACACCGGCAAAGATGATTTGCAAACAACACTACCAAGACTTAGCTCTTCTGCAAACAGTAGTAGAAGGGGCAGTATAACCCCTGCAAAGAACCATGTTCAGCAACAGCTGTCAACACCACAAGAGTCTCCCTCCCGAACCGCCAAGTCTGTTGGTAGCGCGGTCAAGGCGATGGCAGCAATGTTTGAGAACGCCTCGACCAATGACCCGTCTGTCTTTAATAGTATTATTCTCCCGACCCCGATGCAGCAGAACAAAGCCACCGGCTGGTCAGAAGTGAACAATGCCAGCAAACCCAGTGGTGTGATGTCACAGTACACGGTCAACCCTCCGCCAACGAAGAAGCTGCCCAGCAAATCTATCATACCAACATCGAAGGTGCGGTCCGACTCGACCCAGTCCGGCCAGCACTCCTGGATCACAGCCGTTCGACATGAGACTGGTGATTCGCGTGATTCGGGAGAAGAGGATCACTATGAAGAGGGAGCACAAACTTTTCATCACAAGGATGATAAAAAAGAGAGTTTTACTGTGCCTGATGGAGATCATGATGAAAAAGAAGCAGATATGCCAGTTTCCACTGGCACTGTTCCTCTTTCCATCTCGGAACAACATCCAACCACACCAAAGGCAGTAATCATGACTCCCAATCGGGGCCACCGCAGGAACAACTCGTCCTCCTCGCAGCACCCTTTCCGGCGGCAAGTCAGCTTCTCACGTACTCCTGAGACCGACTCCCTGTCAACTCCCAAGAATCATCGCCCTCGGTCCAGGACATCGTCGAGTCTTCTGTCTCAGATACCAGCAACTTCGGTCCCCGTTGAAACAACGCCGCTCCGGTCAATCACCACAGCACCAGAGCCAGAACCACCATCACCCGTCAGCCCAACGCCTGGCAGCGCCAGCGGAAATAACAACCTGGCCTTGCACGCGCAGATCCGCCACCTTCAAAAGCAACTTGAAGTGCGCTCCGAGGAAGTGAACCACCTCCGGCGGTTGCTAGATGCGAAACAGGACGCCATGGTGAGCGAGCAGCTGCGCCAAACGGAGCGGGAGTGCAGGATGTGGCGAGAGAGAGCTGAGGCGGCGGAGAGGAGAGTGGCCATGTTTGAGAGATTGGTGGCGGCGCGGATGAAGAGGCGGAAGATGTTGATGCAGGAGTTGGGGGAGGAACCCCGAGATGGCGATGCGGGAAAGGAGAAGGAAGATGAGGAGAAGGAAGGTGCTCCTGGTGAGCATCATGAAAATCAAAAGGAAGAGAAGAACCAAGAGGGACAGGAACCGGTACGACAACGACAGCCATCAAGAATATCCTCGGCGGAACATACCGAAGACGAAGCGGTCATGAATAGTCGGATTCGTATGTCATTACGGGCTATGGATGGACCAGACGAAGATAGTGATGGTGAAGGTGGTGAAGAAGCTGAAGAATATGATGATTACGGCGAAGAGGATGAAGCACAACTACTAGTAAGCCAGAACGAGAACGCGGCGGAATACCCCATGCCGCCACAGCAACATCCACATTATCACAACATTACCACCAACAACAACAATAATAGTAGGAGCAGTACCAGCGACGGCGGGTCGGGGCTATCGGCCTCGGCGGCGAGCATGTGGATGGCGGCTGAGCAGCTATTGCAAATTCATTCTCCAGATGCGGTGGTAACTAGTTGGCCAGGTGACCGAGAGAGAAAATAGTTCCTAGATTTATTCTCTCGCAACGCCGCCCGTTTGCCCGGGGGGGGGGGGGGATGGTGGGAATCTGTAAGAATACGGATAGGGGGAGGGAGGGGATAAGAAAGGGGGGAAGTATTGGCTGGAGAAGTGATTCGGCATAACTAGGTAACCATTACTAGAGCCGAGACCTATTTCACTAGTAAAAGCATTGATGTTCACAGTAGGTATTATTACCTTATCTTGGGTTTTGAGAGTTGTTGCAACCGTTTTCTTGTCTTCCACTGTGGGCTTTTCTTTTCTTTTCTTTTTTACTTCTGTTCCTTTTTATTAGGATGTCTTTTAGATTAGGGTGAACTCCTTTGTCCCTTTTCATTGATTGATAGATGAGGGACGGATAATGCTGAGATATCCGGTCCTTTTCACTTCGGCTCGGTCACCTTCATCGAGTAATAATCTATTACCGAGCTCGATAAGGGATGATGCAACATATTCCTCTCCTAACTTTGACGGCTTGATTTTTTTTTTTCTAAGATAAAGATTCGTGTACTCACTCCGTGCTCAAAATTGATTAGGGATAATATCGAAATAGTCTCCCTGTTCACTTTTGTTTTGTGCTTTGATGTTCGGTGCAGACTCCTGTTGTGTAAAGTTTCATGTACTCGGCAAGGACGAAAGCAGGAAACACGGAAATTATGGACTTCAAGTCAGTTTGAGCCCACCACGCAGATTTTTGAACATTTCTGGTACAGTAAATATTATGTTACAATACAATGCCTTGGCCCATGGGCCAAGGTGTGCTCCCCCGTTGCAGCCGCAGGAGCAGCAAGCTCGATCAGTTGGCCGCTTATTAGGCAATGCGCTTGGTATACTTCCACAAACTCCTGAACTTGGGCTTTTGCCTCTTGGCCTCCCAACCCTTCGCCTTGCGGGGCGTCTTGAGCGTCATGACGCGCTCCCGCTTGAACTCGATGTCGGCGCCAGGGATGCCGTGTCTCTCCATGACGCCGGCTGTGTTCTCGTCCCAGACGGTCCGGAACAGGTTGAAGCCGACGGGGGTCGCGCCGAACTTGTCACGGAAGCTCTTGATGCCGAAATTCTCGCGGCCCTCGCCGTCGTAGAACTCCTTCAGCTTCTCCGCGTCCAGACGTTGCCCGTCCTTTTGTTCCATCACGAACACGGTGAGCCGGTGATATGGCGCACCCAGCTGCGCAAAGGGAGGCATCCATGGCACGGCAAGAGAGCCTTCTGCAGTCTCGCCGCCGATGTGTCGGAGCGCGAGGTGGTTCTTGGTAGGGTCCCACGGAATGTTGGCTGCCAGAAAGTGACAGCGGCGCTTGAAGCCGTCCGACTCGGCGTCTGGCACGTCCGAGTCCATGATGGCAATCGACAGCAGCCGCTCGCCCTTGTCAAAAACCTGCATGCGCAGTGCCGGTGCCACCTCGGTTATGCGACTGTCGAGAACCGCTCCTGGCGGGGTCGGGTAGCCCCGGAAGGACAGCTTCACGTCCATGGTCGGCTCGAACTTGGGCAGGATATCGGGCACGATGTTGAACTGGTGGATACGCTGCAGGATAACCTTGTGGTCCATAGAGCGCCATTTCCGGTTGGCGAGAAAGCGGTAGACGGGTTTGCTCATGTCGCCTTTAAGTAGCTCAGTTAGGAGAAAATCCATAGCAAAAAGGGGCAGAGCAGGCCCTAGAGGGAATCCCAGAGATACGCACCCATGCCGTCCTCGAAACGCCGCTTCACCGTCGGGTCGTTGATATCCGCCAATACCTTGAGCTCCTCAACATGCTTCCTTAAGCTTGCCAGCCGCTTCTGCTTGTAGGGTTCGCCTCCACGCATGGTGCTGGGGTCAGCAGCCTCCAGACGCTTGATCTTCTCCGTCTCGGCCGCTATCTGGGCCACCTTCTCCTCGCGATCCAAGTTTAGGATCTTGCGCGCTTCTTGAAAGCATTGGTAGGGCAGCTGCTCGAAGGGGATGTTGCCGCTCGTGGCAAGAGCCGCTCGCCTTCTTCGCGACCCGAACTCTGGCAAGATAAAGCTTGCCAGTTGCTCTTCGGTCCATGCCAATGCTGGAGAACCTGTAACGGTGCTCTGGCCTAGCACTGCTGCATCGGCGGGTTTCGGGGCCTCCGACTTTGGGGGGATCGTGGTGGTGGTTTCATCGCTGAGTCTCGTCGTTGTCGATGCGAAGTGTCGGATAGCGAGTGACGGAGACTGCCCATGGCTTGTCGCTGCGCTGCGGCTTTGGCGTAGCGATTGCAGGATGGGCCGCCCGGCCTGCTGGCACCTGGACATGGCTGCTGCTGCGCGGAAGCTGCTGGGACGTGGCAGCACTCAGTCAGTAGGTCAATCTCGAATTTGGCCACTTTCTCTTTTGTCAATGGCTGGCTCGATCACTGGAAAAGAACCAAGCGAAGCATACGCGACGGGACCGACGAGAAATTTCATAGGACCCATGCAGCAGGGTCACCGAGCCGGCAAGTTCCGCTGCACCACCAGCTCCCCGGAAGCTAGCGAGCTTTGGCGTCTGTGCGCTGCAACTCGAGATCTTTTTTCTCAAGAGACTCAGACAGGCGCTCAGTATTCACGAACTGCCCAGCCCCAGCGAACGGGTAGTGATTGTTGGCGCCACACAGAAACCGGGCGAATTCGATTGAGGCCCAGGCACCGATCATCCAGCACAAAACAGCACCGACTGCTGCCACTCATTTCCCTCGCGACAGACGATAGACGGCGGCCATGGCTGGCAAGGGGTTGAAGAGCCTCAGTGAGGCCATGAGAGGCCTGAGTCTCGCTTCACAGCCGTGCAGAACACTCCCTGTGCGTGTGCCTCTCTTCCCATACTTGTGGTGTCATACGCTAACCTACCACGTCTTGGGAACAGATCCGAACGTCCCCTTTGACATGTAGGCGTTCAATGGCAACCGAGGCGCCTGTCGCCAACATCACGAGATCCGTCACCGATGCCTGGGAACCCAGTATGTTGACAACACACGACGGCCCACCAGCTACCGAAACTCATATATAGCTAACTTGTAGACTAGTCTCCTCTGTACCCGTCACCATCTACTCGTTCCCCACGCTGGAGCCTCGTTCGCTCGAGTCGTGGTCCCCCAAGCACCTGCACCTCCCCTTGCGCCGCGACATCCTTCATTTGGCCGTGGTATACGAGGGCGACAATACGCGACAGGGTACGGCCTCGTCCAAGACGCGCTGGGAGGTGGCCGGATCACACAAGAAGATGCACCCACAGAAGGGAACAGGCAATGCGCGACGTGGTACGAGGCAGTCGCCGCTGATGCGCGGTGGTGGAAAGTCATTTGGCCCGAAGCCGCGAAACTTCGGCACCAAGCTTAACCGCAAGGTGTATGACCTGGCGTGGCGCACCGCGCTATCGTACCGCTACCGGCGCGGCGAGCTGATCGTCACGGAGGACGGGCTGGAGCTGCCATTGCCCGATGACTTCCTCCAGCTGGTTGAGAAGGGCGTTCTCGGCCACGAGCTTGAGGATGGCTTTGTTCGCAAGTACGTAAAGCAGATGATGGATGCCCTTGAGTGGGGCAAGCCCAATGGCCGCACTACATTCATCACAGGAGACAGACGGCCAAATCTGTTCACGGGCATGGAGGTGGCCGGTGAAGAAGGCAGGGCGTTGGAGCTGGAAGATGTAGATGTCAAGGATCTGCTAGAGACAGGGAGGATCGTCATCGAGCGTTCCGCTCTGAGGGAGATGATCAAGGACCACCAGAGCGACCTCATCAGCCGTGTGGCGGTCCGTGGAATCCTCGCCAAGGGGCCGCCGCTGGGCCAGCAGCTCGTCAAACCGGTGAACCCAAGGATTTTCAAATGATCCAACAGCACAAGGTGCCATTGAGTACTGCTGAATCTGTATCATATGACGGGCTCGGGATGGGCCATCGACGAAAACACCCACATGTAGTCACTGTAATACTGTACCATTTGTACGCTGGATGCCATATGAATGCATTCCTTTGTGTTTCGTACCCTGAACGGTTTGTCTCAATGAGTGACAGTTCGATGCACCTGCCAAAAATGTGACCAGTGCAAGAGGCTGTCATCCTTGGAGTCACAAGATGCTCGCAGGAACGTCCATAGTAATATGGGATGGCAGTCCACGTATTGCACAGTCCAGTGTGTTCATTCACTCACTACGGTGGCTGTTGCCTGCCCGTTTGCCTGCCACAGGACTACCTGCCTGCCTGCCTGCGCCCAGCCGCCCACCAATTCTTTGACTGTTGATGGCACGGACCAACAAAAGTGACAATAGTGCACGGACCAGATTTTGACCTATATAGTCTTCGCTCCCCGCCGCCCAATTCTCCTTTTCTTCTCCTTTTTTTCCCCATCCCGGTGCAGAGGTTTTACGTGTATCAGTGAGGATTCGTCCGAGATCACGTTTTTGCTAGTTGAAAACTACAACCATGACCGCTCCCAGTTGGCTTAGGCTGGCTGGGGAATTTTTGGAACAACACATCTCTCTTTGAGACCTGATTTTTTCTCTTTCATTGCCAACACCTCTCGTGGAGGTGTGGTGAAGAAGGAATTCGATGTTCCGACGCTCTATTGCAATGTTCCTTTTCAGCTCTGACACACAATGTCGAACCCGATAACGATATACGACCATGGATGCTTCTCATAAGAATGATCGACAGGCGCCCGAGCCTCAGGCGATGGAGGGGGGATGAGCAAGGCAGAAGGGAAAGTCTCGACACCAGCAATGTGACATCAAGAAGAATATTGCGACTTAAAGAGAAAAAACCCCCGCCCCAAAAAGTGCAAACTGCTACGCACTTGGAAGCCGACAAGAACTTCAAACATTATCTGTGTCTTCCTGTTTGACAGATTGTCTCGATTCCACCTGGTAAATCGTTGAACACCGCGATCTTGCGCTACCAACCCCCAATACCGGGTAGTCATAGGTGTGACATGGACACAGGGAAGCGTTACAGCCTACAGCGAGCAGCTGCCAGCTCCGGAATGACACTAATCCTTTTGATATTGGACGTCGCTTTTCCCAGCACCTTTGATGATATTTTCTCTTGTTTCGTTTCTTATGACCTCAGTTTTGCAGAATGACGTTGGGCTAAGAATTCCATCGGATGACCTGCAGAGAAGAGGCGATCAAGCCCGAGGACCTGGGAGGAGTGACAAAAATGTAGCAAATCAGGTCGAGCCCGAGGCCCACCACTGTTGCCTGGTCACACTGATCAGGCCCAAGCGAACCCACCGGGTTGGAGGGGGTTTGAATCGCGCTGTGGCGGTGTCCGGCAGTCATTTGGCAGAATGGGAAGAGCCCGAGTGACTCAGCGCAGCGCAGATAGTAGGGAGAACGTGACTGTTTCTACCCATGAATTTACACAGACAAAAAGGGCTACAGGCATTGCCCAGAGCATCGCGTGGAATTCGCATCTTGTTGCGAAATGAAGAATAATACAGGTGAAACCCAGGACGATCGCTGCCATAGAAATCGAACACATCGATGAACGGGGGGGGGGGTGGAGGTCAGCGTCCGACGGCCCGCAAAATAATAGGCCAGGGCGCAAAGCCCATATCCGATTGGCTGCGTGGTGGGTCCGCTGGCAAAAAGAGACTTTCGTGCACGGCCCACTTCCAGTTCTGAGGCAGGCCCGCCGTAGCAGCTGGGCAACAACCTGCTGGCTCTTGCGCCTCCTCCAACCCGCCTCACCTCTCTTAATCATCATCGACCTCACCTTGTGCCGCGCAACTCTCAGCAATCGCCCAGCGCCGTTACAAGGCCCGCGACCAGCGAAAACATCGATTTCCCATTTACGATTTCGCTTCTCGCCTTACTGCGACGTTTATCTGGGGTTTCTCGACGGTCGCCATCCGGAGCCGCCGGTCGAGTGCTGCATGTTGGCGGATTGAGCTTCTGCGATCGCCTGTCGGCGCCGTCGCTTTGCTCGCGCGACCACCTCAAGCAAACTGCGGCTGTTTGCCATTTCGTCTGTCGTTGTGGCATCTTCGTGTTTTAGAGCGACACTCTCGCATTCACTTGCGAGGCTGACCTTTCAACTCGCGACACCTCTGGTTTCTTTGTCCCAGTCGCCACTCATTCGGCTGCCGACCGGTCGCGCCAAGATTACTCCCATCTTCCGCCTCCTCCCTCGATCTATTCCATCATGTCATTCCACCCTCAGACGCCGCAAAGCCCCTCGCAGTTCTCTCCTAGCACGAGCGATCTGATGACGAGCCTGACGAGCTCCATGACATCCATCACGACGACCAACCTGCCGACCCCAGCCCATAGTGTCAACGGCAGCTCGATCCCGTCCGAAATGGCACACGACGTCGTCATGGGAGACGACTCCCCTTACAAGCGCAAGCGCCCGGCCGATGACCTTGGAGAGCAGCAGAGGAAGAAAGTCCAGACCGAGGATCGCAGACTTGGTATCGAGAACCTCCATTTAGATGTTGGGGAAAAGTACCTCCTTTGCAGAACTCGTAAGGCTCCCTTTGCCGGCCTAATCTCCCCCCACAGTCGCGCAGGCATCCCGGTCTACTTGCTCTTATCGGTCTTGCACCAAGCTGATGCGGAGTGGCTGGGAGTTCTCTATCTTTTCCGTGCGGTCTTGGTTAACATGTCGTTTTGCAGCGCATCCCTCGTCTCGGCCGCGATTGACCGATGATCTGTACAAGCTATTCGATTTGACGGGAATCGCTGCGGATTATGCCCGCGTGTTGCCAAACGGAGAAAAGAATGCGATACGCAAGACATACAAGGGCCATATCAAGAAGCTCGGCGTGACAGGCCACTTCGAGGCAGTGAACGAAAACCCAGACCGCCCAGATGGCTTGCTGGCACTTTCCTTGTACCCAATAGATGAGTGGAATGTTCACTACGTACGGGGCAAAGACATTCTTGATGGGCTCGCCCCTGAGGTCATGGAGAAGCTTCCCAGGGCGATGACCATGGCCAAGGGGCTTATGCCAAAGGATAAATGGGACAGCTCGATCCTAGGGGACATCGGACCAGGC
The DNA here is from genome assembly GCA_027569635.1 of Lasiosphaeriaceae sp. G1095. Classification (NCBI taxonomy): domain Eukaryota; kingdom Fungi; phylum Ascomycota; class Sordariomycetes; order Sordariales; family Lasiosphaeriaceae; species Lasiosphaeriaceae sp. G1095. Next base: position 10,253 of record JAPDFK010000278.1, on the reverse strand, counting down.
AAAGGAGAAAAGAAGACCACCTCAGCGAGACCGTCGGCGCCGAACACCCCATTGCCATCCACAGTTGGTCTACAGCGAGCAAAGTCCCAGGCGCCAACTTCTCAGGAGGCGGCACGACCAAAGCGGACTATGAAGAAGCGAAGCTACGGTGACAGCAGTTTCGAGGGCTATGGCGAGGGCTATCCTGACGACGTTGGAACCGAGACCGGTTACTCGACTGGCGAAGGCGAGATGGGCCCCGGCCAGAAACGGAGAAAAAAGGTGCTTGATAACGGTCCTTGAGCGTTGACAGTAGCCCAATGCTAACATACCCCAAGACTCACGCAGGGAGTCAGCCGTATGCTCAGGCCCGACAGCCTGGATATGGTCCTGTTATGGGAGTATGATACAGTACAAACGTCGAGCCGCCCGTGCACCAACTTGCCGAGCCGTCGGTGTGAAAGTCAGATGCTACATGCGCATCAAGCTGGAACACTCCGCCTGCTCAGTGTTCAGGGTGATACCTGGTTGACCGGTTGAGCTCAGCATAGAGAAGTATTTAGGCTTCCTGCGCATGCTTTGAGTATGGAGACAGTAACCGAGAGCGGAAGTACCGCCGTAAAGTTGAAGAGCACTCGGTAGTAATGGCGGGTAGGAAAAGTATTGGAGAGGCTGCAGGGGCTGCAGGGGGGAATACTGAGAGTATTTCGTATGGCCTTAGCCCTGGGCTTGATGTTGTGGTCTGTGCCTATTCTCGTTAATGGGCACGCTACATGGAATTTTTGTGTCATTTTCAGCAAGGCGTTGGGGCTTATTATTGCACTTCTTCGGGATCAGCTACCGTGCATTTTTTTTTTTTGGGGGGGGGGGGGGAGGGACTCTGCACCGATGAGAGACATTATCACATCATACCAACCACAACAATAACAACAAAGAGCGAGCGAGAGCATAAAGGAGAAGCATAGCTGGATGATATGGATAGGGAATTATCGTCAAGTCCTCTACTAGCAAGACACGTGCTTGGCCGTGATAGAATTGCTTCACGGTTGTTTGCTATATGCTGCTATACAATAAAAAGCGAACATTTAATAAACAACCCCCCCCCCCCCCCTCAAGTCCACAGATAATCATGAAGTGGTGATTGAAGAGTCTTTGAAGTCTTTGTTTGGTTAGAGCTATTGGAATATGGATATTGATATGCTCTTTCAGCGACTAGGCAGGTGAAGTAGGTAGGTAGGTAGGTCAGTTTATTATTATGTTCTACCCTCCCCGCCCGTTTTCAATTCAGTCGAGCTCAAGAATCACTCTTCGCGATGCATCCTCATGCACCCACCCGGCAACCCTTGACCCGACGTCGCCCACTAGCTTTTCGTAATGCGGGCCGGAGAAGAACAGACCGCAATGAGCGCCGACCTCGTCAACCCCTTCCATGTACACCTGCACCCAAGCCGCGTCACGCGCCCCGTTGGTCTTACCCGGGAGCATGCAGAACTTGCGCAGCTTCTTTTGCTTTTGCTTCTCCTGTGTGGGATCTCCTTGGCTTTGTAGTTGCTGCTCGCCGAGGCGCAATGCCTCGAGCTTCTTTTGTTCGCTCTTTTCCTTCTTCTGTACCTCTCGCTCACGCTTCTCAGCGTCTTTGAGGCTCTTACGCCGCCGCTTCTCGGTGAGTTTCTCCCGCTCTTTGATGGCCTTCTCTCGACTCTTCACAGTCTGCTCGTAGACCTTTTGGGCGCGCTTCGCTTCCTTCTCGGCCTGCTTGCGCGCTTCCTTGTCCGTATAGAGGTTCAAGTCAGGAGCTAGGGGAGGAGCCGGCAGGTCTGGGATGGGAGGCAGGGGAATTGCGTCTGGTTCATCAGTAACGCTATCGGCGGGTGCTGTAGAGGCGTGGTCTTCGGCGGGGGAAGAGGGCTGAGATTCTTGTCGTTCAACTGTTGGGAGAGTTGGCTCATCCGGTTCAGGCATAGGCTCGAGAACCTCTAACAGCGTGGGTCTTTCACCGTCGCTGTGGTCCTCAATCGATATCCTTGGAGTTGATGCCCCCGAACCGGCGTCGAGTGACTTTCGGTCCGAGTTGGGGCTTCGCCGAGTGGCGGGATCGGCAATAAGTCCCGGCGGCCTAAGTAGGGCGTTATTTTGCGGTACCTCCACGTTCGGCTTCTCCTTGGGTATCCCAGTTGAAACGGTGTAGTAGTTGACGAATCGGACTCGCACGGGTGCTTGGCCCCCGCCCAGAGATGGATGCAAGTCATCCACGTCTTCAAGTTTTCTGAGCTTAGTGTACCGAGACTTCAGCCCGGGATAGTCGGCCAGGCATCCGCCAAACTCGAGATGAGACAGGATGTGACTCGCAGCAGCCTCGAATATGTTCTCCTCCTTGTGCTTCTTGACAAAGTGTGCGATATTCTTATACCACCCGCGGTCTACGAAAGCTGCGTCGTTAAAAAAAGGGGGGTTATAGTATGGATCGCTACCCGAGGCTTGAGGAGACGGAGATTGCATGAAGCTGGAAGGCGCCAATGACAACGGCGGAGAAGCCGCCCCCGAGCAGATAGAGAGATCTGGCGAAAGTATGCCTGACAGCTCAGAGCCGGGCATCATGGCATCTGAGCTCTCTCCTGTCCCCGGCGGGGGGCTGGGGGCTGGCCGAAAGAGACTCGTGATCCCCGAGACCACGATGCCCGGGTGTAAGCCAAGCAGCGGGGCATCTAATGATATGGTGCCCAAGACCCGATGGCGAAATGAAGATCCATATGTTGGGTTCAGGGTTGGCTAGAAGTTTAACGGTCAGCTCGATACGACCTGGCCCAATGGGTGCAAAGTGGCAACCCCCTTGTCGTATCATTAAAGGCCGCCTCCACAGCCCGCCCGTTGAGGTCTGTCGTGATCAGGGGCTGCGTACCTGCAAAGCAACATCCGCAGCTAGCAGCCCGCCCATGGAATGGCCAATCAGAACGACATCGGTCGTGGGAGATTCGTGGGGTTCAAGCCATTTGCTGAAGTTGTCGCAAGCCACATCGATGGCCTTGTAAGTCTTGTAGCGGGGGTAGATCTTGGTGTGTATGACATGAGTCTCAGCCAAAGCCTCCTTAAGAAAGCTATGGACATGGGCTGGAAAGGAACGGAAGGACGAGTCGTTGCCCATGAAGCCATGGACGTAGATGAGAAGCAAGGTGCGTCTCTGCTCCTGCGATGCCAGCGATGGCGACAGGGACTGTGTTGACGACGACCGTGGATCATGCGATTTCCATAGTGGGTAGTAGACACTGTCGAGATCATCACTCGGCGACTCCAGAGAAGTAATAGACGGCCCCTTAGCACCTGGCAGCTGAAGCGACAACCTTGAACGCGTTGGCGATGGTCTCGTCGTCGAAGCGGCCATGACGTCAGATCTTTGTATGTTGTGGGGGAGTGCTAAGTACCCGTACCCGACAGGGAGATGAGAGTTGGGCCGTGTATGGAGTGGAAATCCAGGTCGTTGAAGAAACTCGATGCCCAGTTTGCTATTCCATTCCTGGGCAAGAAACCAAATGTCTCCCAGGTTAATGCTAGGTTTAGAAATTGGTCCGACGGTTCTTGATCCTCTGGAATATCAATGAAACAGCCATAGGTGGAGGAGGGAGCAAACCTGAGCCTCGAATTAAACCCCAATGCCCCGCTTGCTTGCGCGGCTTCTGTAAAATGCTTCGCCAGGCGCACTTGTCACAGCTTGTTTTGTCGCCATATATTTCGCTTAATATGGTACCGATTCAAATCAAAACAAGGCATGACTTTCCACAGCAAGTAATTCGTCTATGCACTTACTTCAAATTACCTTACCTCTCCGTGAGTGACAAGTTGTGAACTTGTGAACTTGTAATAAGTGGAATATCCAAATAACGACGCCAAGCAATTTTGTTGAACAAGGCCTGTCCATGTGGTGAAACAACCGAAAGAGAGAACGAGATTTGTTTAAAAAAAGAACATGGGCAATTGCATTAGCCTCATCCGACGTAGCTGCGACTTCCAACAGGTATGAACCCAGGCTTGCCGGGACACGACACTAGAGTCGGTACGTCGAAGGCGAGGGGAAATTGATAAACAACTGCCCGATCGATACAAGGGATAAATAAAGAACAGGCCAGAGACAGATCGGGGCATTTATTGTAGAGTCGAAGCACTAAGTCTGCCGTCGGGTCTCTCTTTGATGCATCGCAAAAAGCCTTTGGCCTGCCAGCGGAAGGCCATCAAAAATTCAATGCAAGAGAGATCAGACAATCAAGTTGAGAACGAGTGAGAGCGTCCCTTCCCATCCCAAGAAAATGAATCATATCGAAACCCCCAACCAATGAGACTGGCCAGTATCCACAATCTTGCATGCCGTGCGGAAACGTGATTGGCCAATGGCGGCCGGGCTGCAAATGGACAGAGCCAACGCTCTCAGCCAAGCGAGATTAGAAGCCGTCGACTTGCTGCGCTACAAGGGACCCACAACCAACACGGGCTCGATGGAGAGCCGGTCAATCTGGGCGCGGTGCTGTTATCGAGCCACCCGGCAGCAAGGCCTTCAACTCATTTTAAATTCATCTTTATTTTGATGTCGCGCAGCCCGCTCCCGCGCCGTTGAGCTGTTGTTCTTCTCCCTCTCTCCACTCCGTCGTCGCCAGGCATGTTGCTGCTGGTGAGAATTTGACTCGGTTGCAACCCACGGCCCGTGGAGCAACAGCGCGGTCACCTCGGTTTGGGCGAGGCCGACAACGAAAGTCTAAGCTGCTGGATACCGATACCGATACCGATACGCCGCCAAAAATGATGGGATGACCGCGATGATGACGAATGGACTGAGCTGGCCGACCAATTCCAGACCCCTCTGCACCACCGCCAGCCTCGAGCTTACCACCACGTAGCCGCGGCAAACACACGTACTCACCCAAGTGCAACGCATCCACCGAGTCGAATACGGGCTTCCTTCTTTTTGCCGACTGCTCCTTTTATCCACCACCACGCTCCTTTTCAGGCTTTCACAGCCACCCGCCCGCGGCGCGATGACTAACCACGCCCGCGGGTCTTCACTCCTTCAGGCCCGCAAAAACCACAACCACAACCACCGTCATTTGCATTCGAACCAGCTGCTCCCCCAGCATCTTCACCCTCACCCTCACCCCCAACAAGTCTCGGACGACAGCGCCGCCGGCAACAACCACATTCGTTCACCACCAGAAAAGTTGCTGCACAACCGCCAGGTCGTCGTCGTCCAGACTGTCGCCGTCGTTCAGGTTATCGATGATACCGGCGCAGTCATTAGCGTCTCAACCGTCCTCTCCGACGCCGTCGCACACCCGCCACTAGACTCGGCTGCGGGTGTCACCGCTGCCGGTCTTTCGGCGCTGGGTAACGCATTGCCCAGCGTGTCTGTGTCTGACCTTTTAACGGCTGGCGATGGTGCGCCTTCGTCCACCGCCTCCGCCCACACCAACTCGACATCCCTGTCGCTGCTCTCCGTCCAAGATTCAGTGACGTCCGCTCCTTCTAGCAGCTCTACCACCTTTCCCATTCTATCATCGGGGGGGTTCAACTCCTCATCCGGTAAGAAAATAAGCTCCACACCAAAACCTAACCGGGAACTAAACAGTCGTGATTAGCTCGTCTTTCGTCACTCTTTAGCAACAGCACCAGCACAGTCCTTTTTGCAAACTCTACGAGATCATCGTCTCTTTCCACTTCATCGACCGGGACTAGCAGCTCATCCGTTCGCTTGACCTCGCTGTACAATGCAGCGACCGCCACTGCCCCCGGAGCCGCTGGTGATGGCATCGCAGGTGCCAATGGAGAACCCACAGCCTCTGCGTCAACTCCCACTTCCGGCGATACAAAACCCCCCGGTCTCACGCCTGCCGCCCAAAGTGCAGTTATTGGCGGTGTGGTAGGTAGTGTGGCTGGGATTGCACTCATTGCTTTGTTTTTGATGTTTATCTTGAAATGGAAGAAGCGCCAAGGTGGCGCCATCCTACTCCTAGGAGATGGGGATAGCGCCGCCCGGGGACGAGGCCAACCTTCCGGCCCCGGAGGAGATGGAGGTGGTGGTATGATGTCACGACGGTCCATCCCATTCGCTATCCCTTCCGCTCTCGCCAAGTTGAGCGGGAACAAACGAGCAATTGAAGATGGAGGGGAACCTAGCACCGAAGAACAGGGTTTCTACAAGGTGTCCGGGAGGAAATTGATGCCAGTCCTGCAATCAGGGGGGGATGGCTACAGCGACCCTCACGATAGTATGATGAGCGGCACGTCATACTATAGAGATTCCCAAACCTTCTTCGAGGGCTCACCGACGCGATTGCAACTCGGGTCGCCAATGCGGCCTGAAAGTGGAGTGCCGATTATGAGGTCCGGCCCGAATCGGACTCCAGTGCAAGAACAAACGGCTTTCCCCTTTTCCGATAATCCTCGCACTTTAACGCCACCGATAATCGACCCGCTCGGCCGGAGCCAGATGCAACAGGCCGGCTCGCACGGATCCGGCTCACGGTTCACCGAAGATATGTGACGGTCCTGGCGCCAATAATGATATCATCTTTACAGCTGCCATCCCTCTTGTACATGCGTTGTTTACTTATTCTATGATGTCTGGAACTTTGGTGCCTTGGCCAGGGTCAGGGGCTGGCGGAAGCACTGCCTTGGAGCGTCGGCGCTTACGCCGCCACCCTTGAATACATAGCCATTTTTGTGTCAGCTCCGGATCATACGATGGATTCGAAAGATGGGCTGGTTTGGGTATCTTGCAGGCTTTTATAGGCGACGAGTCTTTCGACCTGTTTGGGCAAACCCGCCTTTTTGAGAGCGGGAACTATTTTCCACTTTCTCTGTATATTATTGCTTTTGAACCAGACTGGCAATCTGGGAAGTGGATGGGAAATAATTTCAACCACAGGTGGCGCAAGATGTGGGGGCGCTGATCTTGACGTTAGGTCGGGAGATATGGGGAGAGATACAACATACCTTGATGTATCGTCCGATATAGCTGAAATACGTTGTCGTTGTGCTATTCCCTTTGGGATCCCGTGTGCCAAAGTGTGACAACCACATGGAACGGACGACGGACGGCTGGCCCTTCGTCTCACTTGATGAAGGACTGGTTCGATGACGGGCACGGAGAATCATTTATGCCAACGGCTTCTCTGATATTCTCTCACGCTTCCATGAGTGACTCTTTTCACGGCACCCGGGCGCCCCAGGTCTCTATGTAGGTCGATCGTCATTGCACGTGTCGGAGGCATGAAAACGATCCTCTAGTGTGAGATCATATGCGAGCCAAGTGATGCATGCGAGCTAAAGAGGGGGGGGGGGCTTCAAAAAGACCACCGAGTGTTGAGACAATTATGAAACGGCAAAGGGTCGTATCTCAGGGGACAAGCCCAGACCCCACCGCTTGGACGTCATCACCGTTCATGACAAATTGTTCGTCCGAAGGAGTTTGCCTCTCTTAGAGGAGCCAATCGTGTTCTTGGTTCTTGGCTTATCATGGGAAGTGAGAAAGAACTTCGATGATGATAGATGGGCTTCCTTGGCAGGGCGATGCTCGTCTCTCACAGCGTACAGCATGGTGTGCATACCACACACCCGTAGATTGATCCCGACGTCGCCAACACCATGACTGCAGTCTCACACAAAGGCAATACTAACTTCTTTGTGTTCTTTTTTTTTTGTCCTTCGCCTTGTCCTTTTCCCCAATTCAATATTGTTGCTCGGACATTCGTGGTTCATGGAGCCGCAAAGGAGCTACACACTTTTCTTTGTCTCTGCTCAACCCCAGCCTTTTCCCCTCGGGATGAAACGCGGGAACTGAACCGTTTCAACGCCAGATAGTATACATGTACTTCAACAACCTGGAGAAGGGGCGAACCGGCGGCTCCAGCTCCTCCTTGTTGGTGTCAGCTGACTGACCTGAGCTCAGCCTTCGGATGTTCTGTGACTACAGGCGGTTTCTATGTTCAGCAGCAGCCATCGACCATGACTTGTCCGGATTTACGGACTTAGGGATCTCCAATATGTCTTCGCTTCGTACAATAGAGATACCTGGCCGACCACCTTCTTTCTCATGCCCCCTGTTATCATTTACGAGTTAGGCAGGATAAATGGATGGTGTAGTCGTCTATCTGTATGCAAGGGCGCGCGCGCGCACGCGCTGTTCCAAGTATACTACGGGTTACAAGCAGGACTTATATTTCCATCGTTCGGAGATTTATTTAGCAGGCACACTTTATGGGACGAGCCTGGGCTCCTGCGCGCGAACCGTATCCCGTCCCGTGGAATTCCTTTTATGAGGGGGGGGGGGGGGATTTCTTTTTGCACAGAGCGCTTTCGGACTTTTGGCGGCGCTGGGATGTGCACGTAGCAGGCGCATATCATATACCTTTCTTACACGGTCTTGTCAGAAGCTTGACCAAGTCGACTTGTAACCACCTGCGGGCCTTGCCGCATTGAAGAGATCGAGGTTCCGTTATGGCAAGACGCAAGCCCCTTTGGTGAGATTTGCGGGCCATGAGGCCATCCCAAGAAGCGCCCCGTTCGCGCAAGACGGGCCAAAAACCGACACCGCCCCAGGCCTTTGGGCTTACTTTTTCTTCACGGCAGGAGGAACAAGTGGAGGAGATGTTGCACCCATAATAACGTGGTAAGTTGCACCGACCGTCATCTTTGTGATTCGAGCGTAGACTGCTTTTGATATGTAGTTTAGACGCAGCGGGGGACAGAAACCCCACATGTCACGAAGAAACTGCCAGACCTTCAGTCCGGGACTGAAGGGTGACAGATGAAATATGGCTCTCGAAACAATCCACCTGTCGGGATAGCATACGCGTATAGGTATCATGGATGATGGATCGGACGTTGGGTAGCACCCCACAGCTTGTCGAGTCCACTGCTGCCAGTTCCAAACACCGGACTTCGGGTCTGGGGCAAAGCTGACTCTGAATTCGCTGGTCCCTGCACACATCGGATTCAGGTGTCACCACCCGAGGATCCCAGGCATGCAAAACGTCTGGGGGGTGGGGGGTGCTGCCCCGAATGGCTGAGAGAGGAAGCTGATTGCAGAATGCAGAGCGACTGACTGCAGCAGGCGGCCGACTGTTCTGTGGGTGTATCCATCCATGCTCATCTGACGAATGGAACTTTCATCCGTGCCACTCCAGCGGAGGTAAGGGGGACGAAAGCAGTTTGCTGGCGTGCGCAGCGCTTCCATCTCATGGGATGCTTGCCCTAAAATGTATTCTTGTGAGAGGGTGGACGACAAAACCACAGACAAGTCGCAGAGCTTACCAAGCACTGGCGGGCAAGCAAAATAAGCATGGATTGATGGATGGAGGGGGGGGAAGCACGCCCGTGACAGCAGGTGCACCCTGGGCCCTGAATCTCGAGTGTTGGTGGGTTTCTGGTCACCGTGCATACGCTAGTGCACTGTGTATACTTGAGGAACCATTCCGTCCCCACCCCACCCCCCTCACATACCCTGAGCGTTCCTCTGCGCGGGCTGGGGTTCCCGCCTCGACGTGCTGAAATCGGCCTTTACTTGCTTCACCCTTTGCCCCCTTCTAATCTTGTCCATGCCCACAACTACCTACTCTTCTGCCGCCTCTCCTCTCTTATATCGAAACTAAAACTCACTCTATACCCGTGATCTCCCTGCTTTCCCTCGACGACCGCGAAAAGGCGCTGGCTTCGACAGTTTCAGCTTCCTTCAGCCCTACGTTCCATTCCTCATCTAGCATCGCCTCACGTCACCTCGCCGCACTATAATCCGCTAGCTACCAGACTTCGGAAACTTCAAACTATCAACTTTTTTCACGCTGTCCGACGAGCCGCAAGCATCGCGCCGGCGCATCTGTGATCCGGCCCCAAAAAGACTGTCGAGCGACGATTCAAATGTCTTTGGTTGCGAAACCCGTCTAGCTCAGCCCACGATTCCCGGGCCTTCCGGGCCTCCTCCATCAGAGAGACTTCCTGATTCGACGTGCTTGAACAGGACCGGAAGCCTGTAATAATAATAGAATAGCCCGCGGGCGGCTAGTCTCACACGCTCAATCTCAAGAGCCTCCACAGCCCTCCATCATCACTTATCTCTAGCTCCCGGTATCCCTCTCCGTTGTCGCCACGAGGATCGATCGCAAAGCTTCTTCCGGGGGGGGGGGGGGGGGGGGGGGGGGGGGGGGGGGGGGGGGGGGGGGGGGGGGGGGGGGGGGGGGGGGGGGGGGGGGGGGGGGGGGGGGGGGGGGGGGGGGGGGGGGGGGGGGGGGGGGGGG
>JAPDFK010000277.1:0-64149 GCA_027569635.1 Lasiosphaeriaceae sp. G1095 | reverse complement strand
CCCCCCCCCCCCCCCCCCCCCCCCGGCCCCCCCCCCCCCCCCCCCCCCCCCCCCCCCCCCCCCCCCCCCGCGCCCCCCCCCCCCCCCCCCCCCCCCCCCCCCCCCCCCCCGGCCCCCCCCCCCCCCCCCCCCGGCCGGCGCCCCCCCCCCCCCCCCCCCCCCCCCCCCAAAGACCCAACATCAGAGGTTGTCGCATAAATTACCCGCTTTCCCAACCCGGAAGGTGGCCGAGGCATAGCTACCCCCAGACTCGCACAACAGGACTGAACTGCCAGGTGAAAACCCAGAAACGACTTTGTTTATCATCCACCATCTGTCATTGTCAGCACAGGGCATCACATGTCTCGGTAACACAGGTCAGTGTGTGTGTGTTGACATGAACCAAAATAGCGCCGTTCCTGCAGATAGGGGACCCGTGCTTTAGCTACCACTTTCTTTTCCAGTCAACATCGATCACAGCAACCCCCACAGGCCGCCATCGAGGTCGACAGTACCCGAGCCCAGTGGAGGCGGCCCAACTGCCGCCCGCCCGCCCAGAAACCCTTGTCGAGAACGCGCAACAAAGCGTCTCGAGGCAGCCATCCTCTGCCACTTGCCTACCTCTTATAAGCTTGAAGGGACGTCAAAAGTAACGGTCTATGGGGATGATCAATGCGACCTTCCGCTACCTATCTTTCAAAGTTCCCACTTCCTCCTCCTCCCCCGATGGATCGCGCCGGAGTCATGCTTGTCCGATCCCGCCGCGTTTGCCCGTTGGCAGTCAGGCAGCCACCGACTCACAGGCCCCCCTGCGGGCTCAAATCCGGGACCACCAGAGATCGACGTCACGGGCCCCCGGATAACGCAAACACCTTTCATGATCCAACCCAAGCCCTGTTCGGTAGGTAGGTAAAAGGGTTTGCTTTGACAACATGGACTGCGGCTCCAGTCTCCTTCCTCGGCGCGCTCTGACAAGCACCCATCCTTCCCGCCAACAGCCACAGTGACCTTCCCAGTCTTGCCACTGATGTGTCACACTGCCCTCGATAACATTCAGATCCGCAAGGGGAAGGTCAACGCCGTTTGACGCCTCATGTTTTAGCGTAAAGATGTTATAAATAAGGAGTGGCCGTCGTCCGATTTCAACAACAACATCATCGACAGCACAACAGGGACTCACACAAGCCAAGACGAGTCGAAACTAACTGGCAAAGTCTTTTCATCTTCTACCATCTTTAATACTTATTATTACCAGCACCAACACCCAAGACTTTCGCCATGCACTTCCTCGCCTTGGCCTCCCTGCTGCCCCTGGCGCTCGCAGCCCCTGTCATCCAGCCCCGTGGCGTCCAGCTCATCCCCGGCAGCTACATCGTCAAGTTCAAGGAGGGCGCGCCCGCCGGCTTCCTCGCCAACAGCATCAGCGGCCTCAACGCGGGTGTCACTGCCAAGTACATCTACAGCAACAAGCACTTCAAGGGCTTTGCTGCCAAGCTGACCCCTGGAGATGTTGACATTCTGAGCAAGATGCCAGAGGTAAGCCGACATAAATAATCATCTGTCCTTCGGCTCCAGATTTTAACATAACATGGTTCAGGTCGAGTACATTGAGCAGGATGGTATTGTCAGGATCAACGAGTACGTCACGCAGAGCAACGTCCCATGGGGCCTCGCCCGCATCTCGAGCAAGACCCCGGGCACATCGGCATACATCTACGATGAGAGCGCTGGCGAGGGAACTTGCGCATACATTATCGACACTGGCATCTTTGTCAACCACACTGTTAGTCCCATCTTTCCATCCCCAAATTCTCAAGAGTCATCCACTTACACATCCCGCAGCAATTCCAAGGCCGTGCTACGTGGCTGGCCAACTTTGCCGGCGACGGCCAAAGCACCGACGGCAACGGCCACGGCACGCACGTTGCCGGCACGGTCGGCGGAATCGACTACGGCGTCGCCAAAAAGACCAAGCTATACGCGGTCAAGGTCCTCAACGCGTCCGGGTCTGGCACTACCTCGGGCGTGATCGCCGGCATCGACTACGTCACCACGGACTCGCAGACCCGTGCGTGCCCCAACGGCACCGTGGCCAACATGTCGCTCGGCGGCGGCCGGTCGACCGCCATCAACAGCGCCGCCGCGGCCGCCATTCGCGCGGGCGTGTTCCTTGCCGTGGCCGCCGGCAACAGCGACGACGACGCGCAGTTCTACTCGCCCGCCTCGGAGCCGACTGTCTGCACTGTCGGCGCCACCGACAGCTCTGACGCCCGCGCATGGTTCTCCAACTACGGCTCCCTCGTCGACATCTTTGCTCCTGGAGTCGACGTTCTGTCGTCGTGGATCGGCGCCAGCGGCAACGCCACCAACACGATTTCGGGTACCTCCATGGCGACCCCCCATATCACGGGCTTGGGCGCGTACTTGCTCTCGCTTCTGGGCAAGAAGACCCCCGAGGCGCTGTGCCAGTACCTCAAGGACAGGGCCACGCTCAACATTGTTACCGATGTGCCGAATGGGACTGTCAACGCCCTGGCGTTCAACGGCAACCCGGCTGCTTAGAACCAATAGGTTCTAATGTGATATGACGTGATGACGATGCTGAGCGATAATGAGCAATGATAAATCTGGAGCGGCTAGGGAAGTGATGGCCGGCCGGCTTATGATATGTATTCTTGCATTAGTGTGGTGTTGCCTTCACCTTTTCACTTCTTTTTTGCATTGGTATAGATTCATTTCTTTGATTGAGGTGAAGCGAGAGAGATGGTTACTATTTTTATTATTCACATTACTTCTTTAGATTTATTTATTACTTATCATTATTGTTTACCTTGTGCGCCCTTTTCCACTAATATTCTAATATCTCTGTTGAGAAGCCCCTGTAAGACCCTCATTTACTGCCCGGTGAGTTTAAACATGGAGCTTATTCGGTGATGATAACACCAATCTTCAATTTCTGCCAAGCAAGCTCCTGAAAGCCAGGTTCTGACTTCGGTACAGGGCCTTAGAGTTGGGCCTTGATGGCCAAGTCTCGCCACTGGCGGGGCGAAGCGGCGGCCCAGCAAACCTCTTTCTCAACCACTTTTTGAGACGCATGGGTGGGCTGTGCCGAACAAACGCGCTGATCATGGTCAAGAATAGCAGAGGTTTGTGTCACCTTCATTTGAGGGAGCTTGGGATAGGTGGGGACAACGGGTCCCTTGTACAGCAAAGATGAGCCGAAATGGGGACATGGTTGTGTGGCCGGATAGTGACACCCTGAAATGCATACGTCGATTTAATCACTTGTTCTACTAATACTTTATTTCTCACGCCATGGCAATAAGTTCAAAGACAGCATGTTTCGTAATTAGTTAATTTACTCGTCCGTTCTGAGATGCACACCACCGCTATTGTCCTTCGTGTGTTCATCTTCTTACCCTAATTACCTAGGTACAACCGTCCCAGCTCCTTTTCATGGCCTCCCACCTATAAAAACTTAATAAATTCACTTTTGTAGATTTCCAATGCTCAAATATGTTCCTCGCCTTGAAACTGTCCAGCAACTAAACTCTAACAACATCGTCGTAGCCTGCTCTCTACGAAGTAAAGTAGCACAATAGGTGAACTATATTGTTTGCCTAGGAGTTCCTCGGGTGAGCTGCCGGTTTGTAGTGCGCTGGGGAAAACACCTATGCCAAAAATAGGGGTTTGTTTATTGTGAGATTCAGGGGGGTGTGACCCTCGGCTCCTTATGTAATATAGAACTAATTTTTTTCTTTTCTTGGCCACCTTATTAAAAGGTGGCCAGCCCACCCTCTGATCAGAGGGACATCAGCTCTCCTTTCTCCAAGCCTACGGCTCGCCCTGTCTTGCTTTTTGTTTGGGCCTGGGTGTGTTGTGGAAGACGGAGCGTCCACATCCGCAATAATTAGGCATCAAAGCAGTCCACCGAGCTCCCCAGCGCCAAGGATGGCTGTGGACGCCTTGGAAGCCTTGGAATTTGTAAATCTTCCAGAGTCAAGGATGGCAGTGACTGGTCTGGAAGTCCTGTAACGGAGCCGCCACTGGTGTGGTGTGCTCCGGAGTGTTCAGGGCCCACTCCCATACGAAGGTCTCGAGGGGAAGGGTTAAGCGTTGGTTGAGCCCCGACGGTTCGACGAATGTCCTCAGAGATGTCTCCCATGCGCAAAAGGTAAACCTCGGACAGGCTTGGGCAGGATCCAATGACCATGCCTGTCAGCGCACCATCGTCGACCTTGGCCGCCCATGAGCCCGAGTCTCCGGGCTGAATCATATCCCCCATCGTCACAACCATCACCGGCTGCGGTATGCTGGTTGTCGGGATGCCAAAAACTCCGCTGGACTCCAAAACGCCGATTTTCAGCACCGACGATGTCTTGATCACGATTTGGTCGGATGGGAGGCCAATAAAAGGCTCCATGAAGTATTGGTTCTGTGCCGACGGTGGTAGTCTTTTGAGCGCCCAGTCCAATCGCGCATTTGGTGTTGCTAAAACCCCAATGTCGAATCGTGGTTGGCCAAGGAACCCCTCAACCGCCCCAGATTCATTGGGGGGGACGATAAGACTCGAGTTCTGTAGACCATCTACAGAAGCAGGATGAGTTTCTTCTTGATCAATGTTCATGGCGATGCTGAAGCTCTCCGACTCGTTTGGCTCATTGTTACTACTCGACATGACATTATGTTCGACATCGGATTCATATTCCTCGTCATAATCGAATATTTCGATCCCAGAGTCGTCTTCAAATTCTTCGTCGTCGTCAGTCTCGTCGTCTGCGTCATCAGGGGCGGGCTGGGAAAAAGCGTGGAGAACCGTCATTCCGAAACGGTGATTGCCCAAACCGACCACACCGCCAATGGTGGCTTTGCTGACCATGACATCGTCTAGCAAGATGTCAATGGCCATGCCATTATAATCTTCTGTGAGAGGATATTGTATATGTACTTTAAAGTCGTCCAGGCGACCAATCGACCAGACAGGAGGACGCCCAGTAACAGCGCCGGAATACCTGGTGGTGCTGGTATGGGACGCACGAGACGACACCATGTTCAACTCGGTCTTATAGCGGAGCCCGCAGCATTTGAACTTGCACGAGAGAAGAAGGCCGCTCTGGACGATGACCTTTCCAATCCCCTCGCGCAGCCATTTGGCGGTGCAGAGGACGACGACATAGGGCGTCGCGCGGTTCATGTCAGGGCCGAGGAGAAAGCAGCGCAGCATCCAGGTGGGGCTTTTCCTGGTGGTCGAATTCTTGTTGTTGTTGTTGTTGTTGTTCTTGGTCTGCCGCAGGACTTCCAGGTGCTGTCGCTTGGCCTCGATCAGGTCTGCCAAGGAGGATTCCAGGTCTCCCCATATTTGCTGCACAAGCCCGATGACCCTCCACCCGATAAGATTTAGTCCTGGGCTGGCATGGCTCCTGAAAGCCTCGGCGCCAAACGAGTTGGCGTATTTGGGGTCCGTCTTGGCGAACTTTTGCTTCAGTGCCAGAGTGGCGGTCGGGCCGTCGTCTGGGCTCAGCTGGAAAACTGGCGGACTGGGGGCAGCGACGGGAACAGCCGGCGGCGGCCCCATCATCGTCATCATCAAGGGTTGGGGTGTTGTTAATGCCGGAGCTACAACTGGCGGCATCGCGGATGCGAGGGTGGCCATTGTTGGATCACTGTGGTTTTCTCGCTCGTTGGATTTTTACTCTCGAGTTGATGAACAAATGAGTCTGTGAAAGGAGAGCCACCTATATTATTGGAGTCGTGAGGGGGGGGGGGGGGAGCTTTGTGCGGCGTGCGCTAATTACTCAAATCAGGAAATTGGAAATTGGGCCGCATGCAGCCACACCAACCCCCAATCCCCAACCCCCTCCCCAAAGCTGAGGCATACCTTCCTAGTGCAGGCAGGACACCAATCTCGGCCGTGGCTGAAACACTTTTACCACACCTAAGAAAAGGAATTCACGAAACCACCCACTCACTCGGTTTCCCTCACAGCCAGCACATATTCATCTTCCTTCACCAACTCGAAGTTATTTGAATCTCACCACGGCCCTTTAAAGCCTAGAATATATAATTAGGCGATGGCGGCGTCAGCTGGGAGTACGGTACTTCAAGCACCGATATTCTCAAAGACACCTCTCTCGCGGGCTCTCAAGGGTGCCCTTCTCAACCACCTCTGGCCGCTCTCTGGACCTCAGCCATCTCAACAAGACCCCAATTACTTTGACGCATACTTTACCCACTTCCAACAAGAATGCACCCCCGCTGTCCTCCATCATCACACCATGCAGACTTTTACGGACTTCGTGACGATCCTGGAAATCCTTCGCAATAACCCCAACGCCAGCCTGACCGACATCCGCTCGCTCATCGCGAGCAACCGCCCCATTCTTTGTTCGGATCAAAACAAACTCTCTGCGTCGATAGAACTAGTTGTACGCCTCTGGCTCCTGGTCAGTGTCCGGATCACCATGCCCACACAGAGACATGTACTTGAAGTCAGCCTTCCATGGCCGGACACCCTGAGTCTCGTAGATTCCCTCCAGGGGCACCTATTATCGCAACCACCACCGACAGCCTCTCATCCTCATCAAGTTTCCACTGCCGAGCGGTTCTCCGACCACCTGAATGTTGTTGACATCAAGAGGATTGCCGGGATTCGAGTCTTGTGGACTGGAAATCTCGGGGAACATCTGACAGCTAAAGACTCGTGCCTGTATATCTTCTACCACGTGGCGGCATTGAAGAGGCTTCGAGATTCTGTGCCATGGTAGGTACTATGAAGATCAGCACCCTACCCTCTTCCTCCTAATTAAGTATTACGTAGAGAGGAATGGTAATACTCTCAAGTTGGGCCGACTTGCCTACCAGCCTGCCTGCCTGTCTGCCTGCCTGTCTGCCTGCCTTACAGCTAACTCTAATTAACCTAACACCTCCCTCAGTAACGCCTTTCTTTCGCCGGCTTTCATCGATGAGACACTCGCCACCGTCAACCTCGTCATCCCACTCGAGGATGTACGCTGCAACGCTTGGCTCCGGGCCGAGATCGCCCGGTTTGGCCTCGACGACCAGCTCGTCTACCGCAACACGGCGAACCGCAGCAAGCGCTCCTTTGGGTTTTGGCAGGAGCGGCTCCTGGTGTTTTCTGATGCGTTCGACAAGACGAAGCCGTCTGGGCTGGCCCAGTGGTGGTATGATCGGAGAGATATGGGCCGCTGGTGGAACTATTGGCTTGTGGTTGCAGGGCTGGGCTTGACATTGCTGTTTGGGCTGGTGCAATCCGTCACAGGTATTCTTCAGGTTGTTGGTGTGGGTGGTGGAGGAAACTGAGTTCTGACGATCCAAGTTTTCAAGTTTGCTTGTAATTAACAGTTCGACCAAACTGCGATTAATACGTCGGCCCGAGTTCCATATTGGAAAGGGCATTTCCGTATCCCCTCAACAACAGACAGATGTATCAGGCATGGATTGCCCTCCTCAGCAATTGCCATTGCCAACAGGATTCCTGAGCTGCCGCTGCTTTAACCTGGGCTGCCCTGAACTGGGCTGAGCCTAGTGATCCTTGATGTGGGCACCTCATCTAAAGTTGCGCGAGCAAGATTAAGAGAAAGTCTCCCTGCACTGTTAAAAGGGTCTCCTTGAGCTGTTGTAGTACATGCGCACAGACCCCAAATATCGTCCGTTACAGCCAAATAAGCCACAACTGCATCACCAACTTCGTTGATGCCAGCCTTGCAGCCAAATCATTACTAATGCGTTGTGATGGCGTTGATTGACGGCGTTGATTGACAGCGTTGGTGATGTTTTGTGATGGGGGAATATTCTGGTCGTGCCCCAGGATTGGGCCAATAAGGTTGTTCCCGTGGTTGCTAGGTCTGGGAGCTGGGCTCCCGGAGGAGCGAAGCCCGGGAACACGAATTCCATAGTCTATAGAACTGCGTAGGCTGAGTTCTCTTTATGAGGCTCAGTAAGTAAGCAAAATATAGAGTTGGGTCGGAATAACTTGGTCTGGTTTACTTTTGTAAGCTGCAATCCCGCCTTTATACCGGTAGCTTAGCCGAGCGCGTAGTATCGTTAGGGGCTGGAAATCTAACAACGCACGGGCGGTCGACATTAATAACGAAAATATCAATATGCGTAGAAGTTAATGGGGCTATCAATGAACAGTATATACCTTCTCACATTCTTCTAGCCATTGGCGAACGAGACCCGGTTAAAGAGGAGTCGATCCCATCAGGTTATTGTCAGCTAATTATTTGAAAAGATGTATCGTCAGCCGCATTTTTATAAACTAATGTGTTCGTTAGTACGTCTATGATATTGTTAATTGATTAGCCCTGGGTGCCATAACAAATTCAACAGACGAACCTGCCGGATATATTGAAGACCCATCCAGTTGCGGGGCGCCGTCGCTTCTGTTCTTGTGTGTCTTGATTCTCATTAATTATATATATCTAGTCAGCTTGCACCTAAACGTTTCAGCCCCACGCCAGACACCAGCTCAGTACGAAACGAATCATTGCCGGCGTACACGCGCCGGAACTGGTGGTCTTTTTGGTCCGGGGACAGTGGTGCTCCGTGCGGCTGCTTCAGAGGCTGGTGACCGGGAAAGTGGCTGGCACCACCTCGCTCAAGGGGATCACCTCTTCGATAAAATCCGACGAGTGGACTATGACACACAGTTTCTTTGCTTGCACAGGCAGGTTCGCCTTGGAGCTGGACAGCTTGGATACCATGAACTCACCAACGGGGGACCTAATTAGAGGGACAACTACCAAAGCGGCTGACCCTTCTCCTTATCACACAGACGCTGTGAGCACCGGAAGTCCCCTTCCGTGTGATATTGTTGGCCGTGGGCTTGTGTTATTTCAACATTGGATCCGGCATCATTTCGCTTCCCTCACTGACGCTCCGCGGCGACGCGTCCGCGCCAATGTGCCCGCCATCCAACCTCGAACATGCCTCCACACCCACCAGACGCCTAGCGTGTCGCGATATACCGAAGATACCCGCCAACACCACAGTATCTTGTTCACTATAGGGGGTACATATCAAATGCAAGGGATGCAAAGGCGCCGCTTTGACCGCCATCTCGCACAGCCTAAGCAAGGATGCGCTACAAAATACGGACGAAAGGCGTCCATCGGAGCTAAGATGGGGCTGCATACTATCTTCAACATGTGACTGGCCTAGAGTAGTCGGATCGCCTCCGGTGGACGAAGAATTGCTAGCTCAATCTTTGAATTTGTAGTCTCAAGCTAGACCTATGCCCCGTAACAGCAGCACGCTTCGCCACGGTTATTTTCACGTCCATTTGACGGTCGGCAAGCGCCGATGACACACCGAGTGTCGGCAGCCACAAGAAAGCGTAGCCGCTACAAGACCCGATTGGATGAGCTCTTACTAGCTCGACACACAGCCTTCCAAGTAGCATCACACCTTGTCCCATGTAATTATGTGAAAAGGGCTTTGACACCACTGAGCTTCTTGTCTCAAGTCTGCAGTAACTCCCGAAAGACCATGTGGCTTCCGGAAGCCCGTCCCCTCTCCCCCCGTGGGTCGGACTTGTGGACGATTTTCTTATCACAGGCCCAAACATGACTTTCCTTGCTGACGATCTCGCCACCAACCCTCGCGCCGCATGCTAAGGGGGGGGGGGGGAGGGGGGAGATGGGAAACCCTGCAAATATTAGTGCAAACCATAGTCTTACAAACAGCATGAGGGGCGGGGGGGCGAAGAGAAGGAGTGAGGTTTTTTAACAGCTATAACTTGACCCGATAGCCATTCTCTTTTCCTTTTTTTGATCGACGGCCTAAGAGACCACCAACAGGTTTTTCGGCGGCGAACTGCCAACGTGAAACAAGATGCCAGAAAACTCACCCAACCCGCTAGGCGGCGCCACCATGGAACTCGGCTTGAGTTCGAACGTCGGTCCGCCTCTCGCTCCACTTCCGACTCAGCATCTCTTGTCTCTTCATGCGGAGCCAACAACGCCGAGTTCTACGGTCGCGGAATTTGGAGATGGGGTCAACACCAACATGCCATCAGCCTTTGAGTTAGCAGAGAACGTTGCCCGGTCTTACAGCTATTCCCGCGGCGGGCCTTATCCTCAGTTCGCCACTCCAAGCACAACACATGAGAGGCGGGATCGAAGCAGAAGCAGGAGACCACCCGCATCCTCGTCGAGGGAGTCGCAGTCTACTCCCCGGTCTAGCTCATTCATAGACAGCAGTGAGATCTACGAGAGGAGCCCTGCAAACGAGAGCATGATCGGATTTCTTCGGTCAACAGTTCAGCAGACTGGGTCATCACAAGCCGACAACGACCTTGAAATTGATAGCACGTTGCGGATCCTTGAGCGCGACCTCGCAGACGGGAACCAAAACCTCGGGCACCAGCTTCGACGATGCGCCCAGCACGTACAGCGCCTAAGGGGAGCCTTTGCCCGGAAGGGGAGCTACCGGCAGGCGCGGCCCCAGGGCATGGAGGAACAGTTACTCCGTCCCTCAGGTGCGCATACCGCCGGGGAGGACTGGTCATGCCTTTCAAGCGAGGAAATCTCCGCCTGGTTCTCGGATCAAGATGCTGCATGGAGCAAATGGGCTCGTGACTACGGACACAGCGATCCAAAACGGCTCTCGACGTGGCTGCACCCGACTCAACAGGAAGAGCTGTGCGACGGGGTCAGGGGCTTTGTACAATTGACCAATGTCGGAAAGCTTCCTCCAACAATTCTCAACGGCGGAGAAGAAGCAGTCCATACGCTTCTTCAGGGGATGCTGGCTAATTTCCTCTGCGCCGAGATCATCGCGTCGCCGCTTTGGGTCTTCACGGCAACCTCGTCTACGCTAGGCTTACCGGGAAAAGGGGAAATGGAGAGGCTTGAGGACGTGTTCTTAGACGGTGAGTTGTTATCCTCGAAGGGGGAAAAGAAGAAAAGAAGAGAAAAAGAAAATCCGAGAAAGGCGGCAGACTGACACTAGACTAGGTCTAGATACAAACTGTGAAGAAGCCCTGGAAGATTCGACGCCCACAGCCATACGAGTGGCGTGCCGCCGGTGGCGAGCCCAAATGATGCAGTTGTTCGCCGACCGCGGCGTGAGCCTCCGGGACGCGCCGACAACGAACCCAAACAAGCGGGTACGCGCGCTCTTTGAGTGCCGCCAAAACTACGCTCAGGGGCTAACAGACGGCTTCCTCAACGGTCCCGCCCGCTTCCTGCTCCATGACCAGGTCCCGAGCGGCATTGAACCACCAAAGAGTGCCCTGGTGAACATGATCGATGAAGCCTTGAGGTTCTCCTGCCAGCTTTGGTCGCGCGTGACGCCCGTTCGACTGAGGAGGTGGGAAGACTTTGGCGGGGTTGGGTTCGATCCTGAGAACCGGCTCATTAGGTTGTGCCAGGCGCAGGCACTTTCAGTTTCTTCTCTTACTAGAAAGGAACAGGCGGCCGTGACTGGAGATGCATCGCCTCAGTCACCGAGCGGTGATGGTGGCAACGACTATGGCGGCCGCCCGGTTATCATGGTAGTGCAACCTGCCGTAGAGGATGACGAAATTTACAGCAGCAGCAGCAGCGGCGGCAGCAGCAACAACAGCGGAGACGAGGGCGGTGGTAGCAGTGTCAGGTCGGTAGGGAGTGAACAACCCGCCCACGTTTGGCTTAGGGCGCGAGTAATGGTGGCGGGACCTGAGGACGGCATATCTGAAAGTAATTAACCTTGCACACCCACGATGTAAGTAATGGGGCCACAGATCCCTTTTTTAATGGGAAAGGAGGCACACACTGTGTGGATTGATACCACCACATGTAAATCAAGGTCCGTAGAATGCTTTTTAAACCTAGCGAGTTCCAAAACCTCAGCAGCCTGGTTATAAAAGACGAGGCACGCTAGCTTTGCAACGAGGGGGCGTGCGCTTACGGTTCCTAGTCGGGGACTAGTTCAATTTTGCAGCTCCACAGGAGTTGCATACGGTATGAAAGGTGCCCTTCTGATCGGGAGTGAGGGCCTTTACCGGCGGTGGGTAAGACAAGAAGTATTAGATGCTCACCCGGGCTGTGACAGCGGCTTCTTATTCGTTGGCTAGAGCTCTTCCAAGCCGGTCCAGAGACTTGATTCGAAGAACCACTTCAAGCAAGGCTTGGGATGATATCGCTATTTGCCGTATCCGACCTAACTACTAGCTAGAAAATAAACGCAACTCGATACAACTCCCGGGCTATAGGAAAATACATCGCGGCTTATTTATATATTGATAAGAGCCTATTAATAATCGGTGACAGGTTTGAGGTAAATAAAATAATAGGTTTAGGAATAATTATCATAATAATTATATTAGCAAAATGTTACATGCATTCATAGTGCCACGGTGAAAAGGTGCATTCGTGTAGGAAGGTTCAAAGTGTGTGAAATATCTGAAGAAGCAGGAGCTAATACGAAGGATCTGTTGCTTCTAATTATTATACCATCGAGTTCGATGTACTAGTCTAGTCATTACAAATATCAACCAACAATATAATTATCAGGCTACCTCCATGCCCTTGCCGGGCCCTTCATCCCCCCCTAATCCTACATACAAGTGATGATAAATTAGTATGACTGGCAGAAAAGAAGGATCCCAGGATACCCCAAACACACCTTTGATATTCTCAGCGTTGCAGCGCTGGTATTTGACTTGTAATAAGTAGCCGCGGTTTTCTCTCTCTGGAGCCGCAAGGCGCAGTGTCAGGACAGCGGTGGCGGGTGCAGACAGGCCGGCAGCTTCTCCTTCTTCTTCTTCTTCTTCTTCTTCTGCTTCTTGTTCTTGTTCTTGTTCTTGTTCTTGTTCTTGTTCTTCAGGGTTTGGGATAACAAATACCCCAGGATTGATGCGTCGTGATCGCCGGGGACTGTCCGTCTTGCCCCGCCGCATACGTCGAATATTACTGGCCTGTTCCACATTATTAGCAGCAGTAAAGATTCGCTGCATCCCAGCGAGAAGCCGATCGGTTTGGGCAAGCCACTTCCGGGCTTGAGGGCAAAGTTCTTGGGCTTCCAGGAGTGGTTGCCGAAACCGAGAGATTGATATTTTCCTTGATTCTACAACCACCAGCCGCAGCTCTGGAAGGAAAGTTGGAAAAAGGCCCTCGAGACAGGCAAGTTCAGCCTGTAGATGGTTTAAGCCTTGGCTGATCGTCTCGAGGTTTGGCAGCTGAAGGTCATTTTGGGCCGCCATGATTGTTGCCTCTTTTTGTTGCGAACTACCCAAGTGGTCAAAAGTGTTGTAGTCTCAATTGGAGAGAAGAGCGAAAGATGCGTTGGTAAGAAGGTGATTGGGACAAACTGGCTGCCTGCCTCTATTTATGCGTTTCATCTGTGCCTCGGCAAAGCTAGGAGTAATTGACTTTCTCAAGTGCGTTACTATGGCGTCATCTTTAAGCTATGCTCCTGCCATCCCCTCCACTCTCCCCCTACCCCCAAGATGCATGTGACAAAAATGGGTTTCATCATATTTTTGGCCATCCTTTTGCAGTAAATAAGCATTTTCCCCGAAGCACCAATGAATTATGAAGCCAAGACGAGGAAAATATCATTAAACAGTACATTGACTATTATCAGCCTCCGTACAGCCGCTCAAACTCATTCACATCAATACTCCTACCATCAACATCAAGTATCTTTTGCACCTTTTTCGGCGGCTGCTGTCGACGACGACGAAAAACATCAAGCGGTCCGGGTGTCTTGACCTTCCGATCCGCATCACTACCTGTAGAATCCCAACTTGAAGGATCGACTACTTCTAGGGGGATAAACCCTGGCGGCCACACTCCTCCTGCACGGTATCGGAGGATAATATCGATCCTGCCCGCCGTCGTGACGCCTTGCTCGGCAAACGTCTTGCTGCCGTCGAGCCTTACAATCCTGCTGCCTCCGGCCGAGTAGAGGAGAGGGTATGCGTGAGGGTCGAGATAGTCTTCTCCGATCAATTTATACACCTTGAGAGGGGTGTCTGCCGGGTCGATCCTGTGTGTCTGGGACTTTCCGGTGAGACTCTTGACCACGATCTCAAACCCCGTGGGAAGAATCTCTAGCCCGCCGGATGCCGTGATCTTGCCAAAGTGGATGTACCACCGGTTGTTGCCGATCTCCTGGAAGAATATGGGCAGCGAGTACTGCGAGAGGTTGGAGATGTCGGCGAGGCTTATGGCAGAGAAGATGGACGCGGCTGCCCCCTGACGTTGCGATGTCGTGATGGACGTTTCCGAGTGGCCGTCAGACTGCAAAAGCAGTAGCTTGCGGTAAACTCTTGAACCCTGCAGCTCAGCATCAAAATCATTGGGTTCTTCAAACACTTGCAGCTGACGTTCGATCCAAAGATGGTCTGCGCTTCGGGTGATGGTCTTGACGCTGTCGGAATCATCCTCATCAACGTTGTTGTTATCGGGTTGGGTCTCAGCAAATTCGTCATTGTCGGCTCGTGTCTCGGCATAGCCAACAGTGCTACTATTTCCTTCCAGGCGACTCAGCCTGTTAGCAAGCGTTGCATTGCTCAACAGGGCCTCTTCGACCAAAATATTGAGCCTGTCGACGGATGTCTGGATTTGCGCAGACGAGTTGCACTGGAGCACCGTCAAGATCAAGTTGAGCGACGACTTGTGGTTTTGCAGACGTTGAACCAGGTTCTGGATATCCTGCTCCTTGCGAATCCATCTGGCGCGATCAAAGATGCCCGTGACGCTGCCCGAGTCCTCGGCGTATACCAGGCCCAGGTCGTCGAGCATAGTCTCCAACTCGTCCTTGGTCATTACACAGCCGGTAAGTGCCGTGGCGACGTGCTCTAACAAAATATGACCCCTGTTGCGCTCGGCGGCGGCTTGCAGTTGGCCGTCGAGGAAGGATTGGATCTGGCGAAGCGCCGACCCCGTTGCGCCGACTTCGGTGAGCACGGCCTTGCACAGCGGCGGTGCGTCAGAAAGCCGGCTGATTTGGGTCAGCAATGCTGTGAATTTACCGCCGAGGGCAAGGAGACCCGCCACTGAGGCCGCGATCGAAAGAGGGTCCATGGCCGTGGATGGTGATCATCCGTACGTTAATGAAGATGAACAGAGATGGAGATGTCAGCAAAGGATGAGGCCCCGCATTTTCAGGTGGGCAGTGTGCCATTTTGTATGGGGTTTCTGGGGCAAGGCCGTCTGGCAACTTGAATCTGCCTTGCCTGCATGTGGTGGCGGCGGCTGAGCAACCCTTCCCAAGGGGGAGAAGGTCCCCAACGCATGCCATTGGACAAAAAGCCGTGACAATTTTCACAAATCGGTGGCATGCAGCGGGTGTTTGTTCCAGTATGTTCTTGGTTGCTACCCATGAGCAAAGAACTGAAAAGGAGAGGATTCAAGTCAACAACCAGGCCCTCAGCAGGGGCTGAGGGGACAGCCCTAAACCCCCAGCCCAGACTCAGCCCCAGGACCCCCACCTATATATCCATACGCGCTTGACTCGATTGAAATTCGTCTTGGGATCATGCGGAACCTCTTCTTGTCAATCTCTCCCCCCTCAAACTTCACATCAAGTCATCAGATCTAGCCAAAGCCACCAAAATGTCCTTATCGTTGAGGGGAGGTCCCCAGCAGTTCTACATGGCGCTGATGAAGGAGGAGCAGAGGCGAGACCCCTTCAACACGGCAGGCCCAGACTGGGGCTACCTCCTCGACCCAACCCAACCTGACCAGGTCGCTCGCCTCCGCCGGTTCCTCGACCAGCCAAAGGCCTCCAAGTCCGTCCTGGGCCGATTCGACTCGAAATTCAAAAAGACACCCGCCATCCATGTCGCCGTCAGAGTGGCCAACCATGCTGCTCTCCAACATCTTCTCGACATTGGCGCGTCCATCGAGGATTCCCGTGACTCGGGATCCCTCGTGGAGCGCGACACGCCTCTCATCGTCGCCGCCAAGGTTGGCAACATTGCTGCAGCCGATATCTTACTGGACCGCGGCGCCAGGATGGAGGCGAGAAACTTTTTCGACCTGACGCCTCTGCACGCCGCCGCCGTGGAAGCCAGGCTAGACACGGTGAAGCACTTGCTGGCAAGGGGTGCCGACGTCTCGGCAACTACACACAGCAAATCGGTCCTCCACTCGGCCGTCCGGTCCGGGAGATCTGATATCGTGCAGTTCTTCGTCAACCTGTGGGCTGACCTGTTGAAACCCCCGGCTGGCTCCATGCCTTGGCCCAGCGAGTCAAAGGATGGGACCGCGTTCGAACTCGCCTGCAGTACACGTGCTCCGCATGCCTTTTGGACCCTGATCCTAAATGGAATGGACACGCTGAGCAGCCCCGACGCAAAGAAAAACGCGTCGTATCCGAGTAAACCGCCCGAGCCTGTGGAGAAGGGGAAGCTGCCCGTTTGGGCGGAGGCTTCGCTGGGTCTCAAGTTGTATCAACATCCTATTGTGGACTTTCTGGTGCGTCACCTGTTTCTACAGACGTTTCCAGAAGTACAGCAGCCATTCGA
Source organism: Lasiosphaeriaceae sp. G1095 (assembly GCA_027569635.1). Taxonomy (NCBI): domain Eukaryota; kingdom Fungi; phylum Ascomycota; class Sordariomycetes; order Sordariales; family Lasiosphaeriaceae; species Lasiosphaeriaceae sp. G1095. The sequence continues at coordinate 47,690 of JAPDFK010000277.1, read as the reverse complement.
GCATCTTGAATTTTGTTCAACCTGCTTAGCTCTTGTTGATCGTCCCGACGAGTTCCATGTCCGGAATCAGAGACTCTCGGTCTGGAAGAAGGAGGGCCTCTCATTCAACTACGGATACCTAAAGCGATGCGAGCTCTGCCGCGCAGAGTTGATAGACGTCTCCAAATGGCTTCCAGAGGTGTCGACTACGCCGGCTCGAGGCTCGTCAGCTGATGGTCGATCGTATCGAAATGAAGGTTCGTACTAGTCTAATTAATTCATTATAGGCTTGATTAGATCCCATTTTGCTGACTTGGAACGGTAATTAGAGGACTTTCAATGTTTAGTCGAGGCTAACAAGACACAAGACCAAACCACTACCGGGTCCCCTGCAACAACAAATCTCATCGCATACTGGATGCTGCGGTGTCTCAAGAGCCACCCGGAATGTTCCTCGGGGGGAGCACCAGTGCCGTTACCGCGCATCCTGATTGACGTCGGAACCGGAGATTCATCAGACAAAGGTCCATTTCTCCACGAGTGCAGCCCGGGAGAAACGGGCTTCTACTTCACATTCAGCTATCGATGGGGCCCGAACCCGCTGACAACCCGTCGGGAAAACCTCAGTGCATTCAAACAAGCCATCCCCATGGCTTCCTTACCAACCACGATCCGGGACGCCATATCTGTAACAAGACAGCTCGGATGTCGCTATCTCTGGGTCGATGCCCTGTGCATCGTCCAGGACGACGACGAGCGCAAAGAAGCCGAGATCAACGCGATGGAGCAAACCTACCGCAACTCGACTCTCACCATCGCCGCCGCCATCGACCCCGCCACGGCCACCGTCCCAGTCACCACCACCACTACCACGGGGCTATTCCACCCAAGCAAAATCGACGAGCCCAGGCCAAACGTATACATCTCCGAGAGACCCGACACCATCCTCGACACACGCGGCTGGATCCTGCAGGAACAGGTCCTGTCCAGCCGCGTAGTCATGTACTCGCAGAGCGGCGAGGTGCGGTGGACGTGCAATGGCCTCGAGGCCAACTGCTCGCACCCGTCCGGGTACAAGGAGCAAAACAGCCGTAACAAGAGCCTCACGTCGCCGATGACCCGCGAGCTGACATACCGCAATACGAACAAGCTGCTCAACAACAAGGCCATGCATCATCTTCCTGATGCGTGGGGGAATAACATTTACGACCTGTGGATGCTGCTCGTGACAGACTTTACGCATCGGGAGCTGAGTGCCGAGAATGATCGGCTGGCCGCGCTGGCGGGGATATCGTCTGGCCTTGGGCGGGTGCTCGGGGGCGATGAGCTGGTTGCGGGCCACTGGCGGAGTCAGCTGGCTAATTCGCTGGCGTGGTGCGTAGACGTAGACATGGAGACGGGGCTGTTCCATCATGAGAATGTCTATCCCTTTGGTCGTCGTCGAAAACCCTGGCCAAAACAACGATTCGTTTCCACAAGAGTAAAAGGACGCCCGAAAACATTCACGGCCCCAACGTGGTCGTGGGCCTCGGTTCTCGGCCCGGTGTCGTACTCGGACAGATTCTTCAGCACGGACCTGGGCACCAGGTGGAAATACAGCCCGACCGCGACGGGCGATGGTAGTGGTAGCAGTCCGTACGTCACGGTGCTGGACGTGTCCGTGCATGTCGACCACGCAACCCGCAACATTTCGGGCGCCTTGACTATGCGCGGCTCTCTCGTGGTAGCCAAAGCATTCTGGGGCGGCATGGCAACCAAAGACGAACATCGATCAACCGCGGCAGCGACTCGGGGGAGCAAATGGTCGGGCCGGAAAGCGGCAGCACTCAAACCCAAAACCCAAACACCTATCCTCTCGGTTGAGTCCTATTGTGTCGGCGGATGCAGCGACAAGCATCCCGTCCCAACCAGCCACGGCATCGTCAGCGCCAAGTGGCTCCCGGACGATCATACAGCCAGCAACGAAATTTATGACCTGGACGAGGTCTACTGCTTCCATCTCGTCGACCAGATAGCGTTATGTCTAGTCCCCACTGGCGGCAGCAACAAAAAAGAAAACGTGAGCGAGTTTAGGAGAGTGGGCGTCTGCTTTTGGGACTTGGGATACGACAAGCCGCTCGAGCTCGAGTGCGACGAGATCCTGCCATGTTATTTGCGGTATATCCGCAACAAGCAGACGCGGCCGGGGTTCGAGTATATCCGCCAGATGGAGGAGGAAGAGTACACGAAGAAGAGGCGGCGGGTTCATTCCACGATGCAGACTGTGGTCATTCTCTAGTCTGGGCAGGTTACCTAATTAGGCAGTCCACTTACAAGAGGAAGACTTAGAACAACATTATCAGCGCTTGGTAATGAAAAGGAGCAAAAGGACAATCCACAATCCTTCATGCAGATGACATTATAATATTTACATTGGCGCACAAGAGAGGCAATCTAATTATGTCAACTTCTCCAACTTTGCCACCATTAAATTAATATACATTATTATATATGTAAACGATGCCCAGACAAAATGCCCTTGTCAAGACGACAACCCTGCTCGCTAACCCGCCGTTGACCTACTGTAGTATAAGAGACGTTATGGCAGGAAGCACTGTCCGTTTTGGGGATCTCCAGTGGGAAAATAGCAGCCCGTCGAACCATCCGAGTTCTTGCAGCAGACCTTGTCAAAGTTGTTGATGGTGCAGAGGCCGCCGGCAGGGGTGCAAGGGACCACGGTGGGCGTGGGCTCGACGCTGCTTGACAACGACGTCGACGTAGATGTTGTGGAGGATTCTACTGTGGTGGATGACTCGGTTGTCGAGGATTCGGCGGTCGACGATGACTCGGTTGTGGATGATTCAACAGTAGTCGATGAAACCGCCGTGGAAGATTCCATTGTCGACGACTCTGCTGTGGATGACTCTGTGGTCGACGACGACGAGGAACTTGTCGATGTCTTGTGGGGAGAAGCATGGGTTAGCGCGCCCCAAAAACCCCCCCTCCTCAGAAACTGGCACAGGAATACTTACGGGTTTCATGAGGCATGAGCAGGCCGAGCTGATACGGCTGGGGTCGGCGGCGCAAAAGGTCTCGAAAGCACCGAGCTCGGTCGTGGCAGTGACAGGCGCGGTGGTGAAGGTGGCACAGTACTCGGAGGCGATGCTGGTCCGGCCGAGCATGGCGCGGAGGCAGTTGTCCTCATGGCAGCCGCCGTTGTTGTGGCAGTTGGTCCGCTTCTTCTTCTTGTGCCTGAGGGCGTGGGCTTCACGCTTCGATTTGACGTCGGGAATGTCGACCACAGAGAAGGCTCCGTTGTCACCCTTGTGGATCGTCACAGTTGCCAGGGCACCGCTGGCGAGGTAGGCGAGGCCGAGGCCGAAGGCGGAAGTGATCTTCATGGTGGACGATTCGAAGTTTGACGGTGGTGTGATGAGAGAGAGAAACGACAGACAAACAACCGACGACAAATCGGAACAAAAAGGGGAGCCGTTGGAGTTTTTGTTTTCTTGCTCTCGTCCAGCGACCGTTGAACGCCACCACCCCCCTCCACAATCTCAAAGCTGCAGATCGTAATTCGCGGCGTCCGGGGTACCAATCCAGTCCCAAAGCAATGGGACCAGCATGGATGCTGCGAAATTACCTCGTCCAAACTGGGGATGGGCCTGGCGCTATTGGCAAGCTGACCCGTTAGCCCCATCGCCTGCCAGGCTAAACGTGGATGCACCCCCTGGCAGCCGGAGCATAACCAGCGTTTGAACTTTTGAAAATCTTGGAATTTCCGCATTCAAGTTTCTCGGCCTTCAGTGAAAAGCTCTGCCAAGTGCAAAGTGCCGGGATAATCCTTCTTCCAGGAGGTGGAGCTTTCTTTTCCTGAACGAACCCGCAATCGCATGAAAAGAGGAGTGGAGTGCGAGACGAAGACTGTGAGTCAGGAATCAATGTTCATCAGATTAAGACTTGGGTTGAGACTAAGGTGTGGCCTACTTACCCCTTTCATGCACGTCAACATGACCAACGTTCGGATGAAAACCGAAAAAAAGCCACCATCTCGAGGATGAACAGCCACCCGATATGGACACCCCCAAGGAAAATTGCAGCTGCACATAATCGTATTGAGAGCATTGAAACGGAGATCAGTCGATTGTGACATTACATATTGCATGGAGAATTGTAGTCGTACCCCTTCAATGTTCGTCAAACAAATACAACAAACCAGGGACAATGAAACAAGAACCTTTACTTGCACTGTATGTTTACCACGTCCAAAAACTAAATGACATGTGCTTTGATATCTAGGATTTCATGAAGTATGAGACGGGGAAAATTTTATATCTAGAATACTATATCCCAGGTTCTTTGTCCTGAGTAGAGCATCAACTTGGCGATTTCTTGGCAGGTCCATAAATACAACTGGACGACCTGAGAGCCGAAAGTCATGCAGGGCAAATAGATGGACATTCTCGCGGCCGACCTGGGCTGCCTCGATATTAGCCTTCTCACCGAAAAAAATAAACTCCATTCAGCTGGACGATTAAGTCTAGTTGCCTTTGCTTCCTTCCCACATATCACGCAGAGCATTGGGTACCTGGCCACAGAGCATTAGGCAGCCACGCAGAGTCGTTTGCTTACCTGCGCTCTACTATTTACATAGTCACCATCGTTGCGCGCTTATCCCTCAATCTTCAGCAAAGCCGATTCATCAATCTTTCAGACACCTCCACAATATCAACATTATGGACATGCTTCACAATACCCCCGAGGTAGAGTACAAGTACTCTAGCCTCGCATCGTCAACCTGCACCCGACTTATTGAGCTCGCCCCGGCGCCGTCTCTCACAGCGCCCATCTTCTTCAAGCTCCGCGTGTTTGACCTTATGCGAGACGTCCCGCCTTACGAGGCACTCTCTTATACCTGGGGGGCGGCTTCCTTCCCTCACACCGTCACGGTCATTCCAGATGATGATGACGTCGTCGCTGCTGCTGCTGGCGATGCCGCTGCTGGGGGGATCCTCCGAATTACGCAGAATCTGCTCGACGCCTTGCGGCAATTCCGGTCCCCCCAAAAACCGAGACTGCTGTGGGTTGACGCGCTCTGCATCAATCAGAAAGACGACGCCGAAAAGAGCACGCACATCCCGCTGATGACCGACATCTACCGGGGCGCTACCAAAGTGATTGTTTGGCTGGGCAACTGGCCCGACGAGGAACAGATGCTGGCCCGCCTGATTGTCCTGGGGCGACGGGCTGTCACGCCGTCGATGCCTCTGACCGAAAGCGAATGGAGCGACCTTTCCACATGCGCCCTTAAAGTTGTGAGCCTGCCGTGGTTTAGCAGACGGTGGATCATCCAAGAGGTGGTCTTGAATGCCAACGTCGACATGTTTTGCGGCTCGACCGAGGTGTCGTTCCTGAGATTCGCCCAAGTCTTGAAGCGACTAGTATTACCGGCGTCGTCAACCACCGCCACAGGGTCCCTCCTTGCCATGTACGACCTCTGGAAGCAATGGGCGTTGGAGTGGCAGGCACCAACACCAGGGACAGGGACAGGGACAGGGCAGTGTGGCTTCCTCCGACTGATGGATGCCTTTGACCATTTTGGATGCGCGGATGGCAGGGACCGCGTTTTCACAATGGCAGCCCTGGCAGAAGACATCACGGCCAAAACCGGACAAGATGGCGGCGGATCGCTGCCGCCGTCTGGGGAAGGCTGGGACGCAGAGGTCGTTGTCAGTTACGGCAACACGACGGAGCAAGTTTATACCATGACGGCCCAGATGATTGCCAACGCCAACCACCTGTTCTGGCTGCTTGGACAGACAGCGGCCCGCTCAGGGTCTCAAAGAGCAAAGGAATTGCCCTCTTGGGTGCCGGACTGGAGAAACCCAATCATCCGCCGGCCGTTCTGGATCGACTGCAAAGAATTCCCCAGCCCCAGTTCAGACCCCACCCAGGCTTCCTGGAAGGAATGGGTTCAGAGCTTGTACCATGACCCCGAGCCGGAGAGATACACTTTGGAGAACGATCTCGCCATACGCAACGACAAGAGTGCCTTTGGTGAACACTCTGATATCCCTTCCATGCACAGAGTTCCTGGTGGCGGCGCAGACGCTGCTGCTGCTCATCATCATCATCATCATCATCATCGGCTAAGTGCCACGTTTTGGTGTGTCGTGGACTGGGAGCCCTCCATACCCGAATATGTCCTTAGCGAACCGGATATATGGCGCAGTGCCTCGCTTCATCGACATCTTGGCAACGAGTGCGAGGATTGGGAATCGAACAAGTCGTGGCAGAATGAAGCATGTTCTTCACTGGGGCCCAATGCTCTAACCCCGCTGGCCGCTGTCTGGAAGAGCGACGAGTATCCCAACCCGGAGACGACAGACAACCGCGGGCTGATAAAGTGGCTGCGGGACACATTTTCTTCTGCGTATGAATGGGTTGCCATGTATGAACAGATTCCCCCATCCGCCTCCTCGGAACAACCCAGACCAGAGGCTTGGGAGAGATTTGTCGACCAGTTCGCATATGTCGTGACTGGTGGCAGCATGTTCCTTGAACACATATCCACCGAGAGTCGACAAAGGTTCCAGCAACTCGCCGGCTCAGTCGATGGCGGTTTAGTCGACGCCGATTCAGTTCATAGCGGTTCAGTACTCGATGGTGGCTCAGTAGCCGATGGCGGCTCAGTCGGCGGCGGTTCAGTCGACGGTGGTTCAGCAGTTGATGGTGGGTCAGTCGATGCCTGCTCAGTCGGTGGTGGTTCAGCAGTCGATACCGACTCAGTCCATGGCGGTTCAGCAGTCGATGATGGCTCGGCCGATGCCTGCTCAGTCGACGGAGGCTCAGTTCTTGGTGATTCAGCAGTCGATGCCGGCTCGGTCGATGCCGGCTCGGTCATTGCAGGCTCAGTCGATGCCGGTTCGGTCGATGCAGGTTCAGTCGATGCCGGCCCAACAACACACGCCCGAAAGCCCAACTTCTCCGTCACGTTGGAATCGGGCTGGGAATTGATCGACCGAGAAGCCACTGGTATATACAGGTGCGACACATGGAGGGTCGCTCTCATCATGCGTGGGATTATTCTTGGCAACAACAACAACAACAATAACAACGATGATGACGGTCCCGGCCCGGATGACCTTGATCCATTTCTGCAACTGGTAACTCTTACCATGAGAGGCAGAAGCTTTTTCCTCGGCAATGTCCACTCGCAGCCCAAGAGAGCAGGCTGGCAGCCCACAACCCCCGTGTATGGACCAACGGTCCTCGGAGCTGGGCCCTCCCACATGCAAATCGGCGACAGAGTCCTCTCGCCGACCCAACCCACCCCGCGGTATCCCCAGTCGCAGCCCCGAAGCAGGTTCTGGCCGTCGCGGCTGTGGGGCTGCACGTACCTCGTCCGGCCCGCCGGGACTCAGGATGTCGAGCTGACAGTTTCTACATATGGCGCGAAAGATAGAACCGAAGTAGAGACCGTTCCGATGTGCGAGTTTGTGGGGGACTGTTTTCTGTCTACGTCGCGCTGGATCGCGCCCGAGACGGGTCTCTACAGCAAGAGGTGGAAAAGCTGGATCCATGAAACTGGTTCGTACGGTCTCAGCTACGAAGAGTACGGCGAGGGCACGTTTGATCTACGAAACACGGCCATGAGGGATTTGCATGTCGTTTTCGTATAATTAATTACCTAGTTAAATAGTAGGGGCAATACTGTCTGGCAATACTAGAATAGTGCTGCTCCTTATGAATGGAACAAGCAGCGCCGCTGGAGTCTCAATAGCCTTCGAGCAGTGGGAGCAGCTAATTATTGTTGAATTCGGTGGGTTCGGTTCGTCCTTCTTGTATTAGGTGTTGTGTGCTGTGCTAATTATCTTGGCAGCAGCGGGCGGGGGGACAAATTACGCGGTTGCGGGCACCAATAACTAAACTGAAAAAAGTACCTAGAAAAAGAAGACAAAAGAGCTCCAAGTCCATGAGCTGGCCGGAAATCAAGGTAGGAAACCACAGGAGAAGCTTGAGATGATGGTAGGGAATTGCCGGGGTAATGTGGCACGGGTGGCTCTTGTGAAGTTAGTAAACATGAAGTCTAGGAAAATGCTCCAAAACATATCTAGGCACCTAGGTCTTTCATAACTCCAGTTAATAGCTCAAACTCCAACGAGATTGCGAAAATACACGTACTCCCATCTCCGCAATTTAATTGCAGGGGGTGGAGCTGCACCAAAACTTCCTCTGGTAGGAACACGCATAATTCCAAGCGTGACAGGCCTTGAAGTTCCCCGTATCATGGCTCGTGCATGTCCCAATCTGCACATCCTCCTTGCCCTCAACGTAGACGTTGCGCCATTGTGGGCCATTGGGCTTGTAGATGAGAATTTCGACGGATTGCAGGGATTCTGCGTCTGGAACTCGCCGCCCAGGTCGCCGTCCACGAGGTTCCAGCCTTTGCACGGGCCTTGGGTGTACGTCGAAACGCTTTCGGATCCAAAGCCGCCCTCATCTCCGAACCCAGTGTCGCAAGCGCCGTCGTAGATGTCCCAGTCGGCACTGATAGCAGAGACAAAGATGGCGACGGCGGCTACTACGCTGAACTTCATTCTTGCGGTAGACTGGAAGGACGGCGAGGGTTATTTTGCTTTGTGGAACGTAAGGAAGGTGAAAGTGAGGAATGATTCTCAAACCCCAAACCCCAAACCCCCCCAAAAAAGGAGAAAAGAAATAGTGGCTTACATTGATGTTTGGTAGGGAGGAGAGCGGGAAGCTGAAATTCAGGCTTGCCGAGGAGGTTTGCAGATGGGAGCCGGACGCGATGAAGAGGAGCAACTTGAAGTTATCGAGGCTGGAGTTAGTGGTTGAGGGTGATGAGAAAAAGGAGGGCCGGAGATAGAGAGAGACACCAACAACTTTATACATTGATATGAATGAATCAATCCCCTTTGGTTATCCCAAAAACAGCATGCCATCGGTGCGATGTCAACTTGGCAACCAGTGACAACACAAAGACACGGGGGCGGGGGGTGGCATCGTAATACTGCCAAAACCCCGTCGGCATGTAACTAGTTTAACGAGAGGTGAGATGCAGGATGTCCATGAAATACACCATTCCCGGGTTTATGTGTCGCATAACCAAACTCACGATGATCTGTGTCATGATCGTCGGCAGGGACTTGAGACCGTCACACTACATCTCGACAGGGATTGTAGGTGGCCTTCCAAAGATTTAACAAGGGCTTTGTTTATATCGGGAATAGTGTAAATTACGTCGATGCATTCATGACCATTCTGTGCTCGCCTTGCAATCTCACAGCCGCACGCAGGATGAAGGCATTCTGTAGATAAGATGCGCGTTGATTATTTCTGAAGAACATGAACATACCTATGGACTGTGGAAATACTGTCGGCGATTTAAGCTTTAGAGAAGGTACATGTAAACGATACAAGATAAGCACTCCATAGCGATGTGCAAAGCACGAACGTGCAACATCCAAGCATGATTGGGTGAGTCAGTATTATGGGGTAAAGAGGCAAGTACTAAGTCTAGTGAGATTCCAGCAGTGATGAACCGGTTCTAAGCTCTGGGGTGGTTTGCTGCTGCCTTGACGGAACGATGCCACTGGCATTGATATTGCGAGTGGACGGCTTTCACACTGGCACGTTGTCATTGGCTGCCTTATGTTTGCCGGCCGGGAGGCTACAAGGACAAGGCTACCGAAACCTCCAGTCAAGGTACTGCGTGGTTAAATGGTAATTAATATTAAAGTCTCCGTTCCCTGTGCCGGCAAGCGTAAGGCAGACCAGGGAGCGCAGGGCTGACCTACTGTAGCTTACTCCTTCGCCTGGGCGACCCCACAACCAATGTTCCCCCAACTCAAAATAAACAACATCCCGACGGAGTTTATAAAGGTTAATGCTATGTCTCCTGTCTCCGGGCCGGACAGCCACTCACAAAATCCACATATGAGCTGGTCCCATGTTACCCGGGGTCCTGAGTTTTGTTCGACAAACAGGTTGAACTGGGCCTCCGAGTCTAGTACCATCCAACCCTATCCAACCCTTGCTTGTTCGTTGGCTCTGAAGCAAATACTTTTGATAGACAAGAATTGATGGACTGGTCTTGGAGTTGGAAAAATCTCTCCTGGTGGTGTGGTTGGTTGTCACAAAGTCCAAACAAACAAGTACTAATTAGACTAGAAGGTATGCTGTTTTGCCATGGCGATGTGGTTGGAGCAAATGATCTTGGCTCTGCTGCCCATGAAGCGAAGGAGCCAGCTACAAGGGCTATAAATTCTAGCAGTAGAACGCAGGATGCGGTTATAGGGCGATTCTACTCCAAACAACATCTACCCGCCGAGTCATGAGTGGTTCTGAAGTCATGTTTGTAACCTGGCCAAGAAGGCCAATGGCGTAGGCAAGAGAGGGAAAACATAAATATCGATATATGAACATATATAAAGACTCGAATGAATAATAGGAAAGGGAGACTGTTCGGCAGGGACTTTGAGTTTTACACTATTTGATCTGCTTAATAATGAAAGTCTACATGTTCAATCCATCGTGATATTAGTAGGTATTTACAAGGCCCCTTGCCGCTAATTGATATGCCGTCGTGATATATGGTAGCGAGGAAAGCGTACATCAAATTTGCTGCAGCCCTTGAGATGAAAAAGAGTTAGTTTGCAAGCTACTCCATACTTTCAACCTGAATATATCCCAATCGGCCCCATCTTTGTCCGCGTTTATCAAAAATCACTTTGGACAGACGCTTCGCCGCAAAATACGTCCATTAAAACACCGCGTGCTCAGACGATGGCACACCAACCCAATCGTCCGCCAGCGCCGCCATCCCAAAGTCGGTATAAAGCGCAAAGAGAACCGGAAAGACCAAAACACAGGTAATCAGCGTCCAAGTGACGCCAAAACTCGTTCTGAAGACCCCCCCACCCCATCCTGCATCCTTGTTCATCACGTACTGCATCCCGCCCACGAAGCGCGATAACGCACCCGGGGATGTAGAGCAAAGACCACTGCATGACTTCGTGGAAAGTGTTTTTCTCATTCCTCCTCTTAGATTCTGCCAATGCCGTGCAGTGCCCCTGCTACCAGTTGGACCCCTCTCGCTCGCGCCGTCTTTGTACCGCCACGGGCTCATCAAGCTCACCGTCTCTTCTCGGTGATGCGGATCGTCAGCTGGCCTCCCTCCCCCACCTGAATCGACTTGGCGCGGATCTGGGCTTCTAGACGCACCGCGGTAAGTCGAGTAGTCCGCCAAGGAGGACGAATCAGATAAATCCGCAGAGCTTAGTTCGTCGGCATTTCGCAGGACACTCTTGAACACACGCGGACCATGATGTCGTCTTCGACTGCATACCTAGGGCCAAGGGTCTGCCTGGTTTGCTGGCGGCGCGTACTTGGATTAGACGAATGTGTCGTCGGCACGCTGGAGGTCATTTGCTCCGCTGAGACACCCCTGGATCAGCCTGTCCATCTCGCCCCTATTGGTGAAAGAGAAGCCGTGAGCTAGCCGTGTCGATCCCGCGGTATCTGGCTTCGTAATGAGGCTGTCAAGTCGGGTAGATTCTTTCCCTGTCTTCTTGCTGTGCCGTACATTGTTTGAGGAATAAGCGAGCCATTTACTAGCGTCAGCATCTTGAAATCTGATATGATGTGAAGCTGGGACGGAAGAACGAACGACAGTGAGCTCTTGCAACAAGTACGGTAAACACCTACCTAGGTAGGTGCTTGAGTAGATAAGGTACGTGTACTTACCTGCTGTAATATTCTACAAGTCAAAACAACTCAATGATAATTAGATGGTACCTAGTTAACTACACAAGCTGCTAAAATGGAAGTGCCAGTTGCCGTTACACTCCACGGGCGTAAATGTCCATCACCTGCACCAGGTACAGAACAGTTCCGCTCTACCTAGTGCCGGATGCTTGCCATCAAACGCGGGAAAATTGCACGTCGATACCATCCAGCTTTCAGGACAAACCGTCAACCGCTCCCTCGGGGTTTCTTGTGAATGAGACGAGGAAAGATGACCACTCGGACCTATCGAGCCCTTGGCGAAGACATTCATCGTAGCTGCCGGGCAACTGACAGAAAACATCATAATTGTAGTGGTACATGTCCCAGACCTGGTCAGACTGGTTGCAAACCGTCATTCGCAATTTCTTTGGGTCCTGTGGATCCATGACCACATCGAGGCTGACGATGTCCAGATTGTTCATAACATATGATCCAACCAGTTCATCAAGCGGAGGCGGTGTTGTCCCCAGCTGACGATGGTCATCGAGCGGTTCTTTCCAATCCCTAACATAATGTGCTAGGTATTCTGCGGCCGCTCGGGTCGCCACATCCACAAAGTCAACGGCGGGCTGAAGGTCATGCATGGCCTGGATCAGATCTTGCGCAATCCAATCTGTTGTATCCGAGAGCCCTGTCTCGTTGGAGAGAATCACGATCGATGTATCGCTTTCTGGGATGAGGTACAAGTTGCACGTATAGCCAGGAACATCGCCCTGATGACCGTAAACACGAAGCACGGGAGAGCGGGATCCGAGGATTGGCGACGCAAGAGCTCGGTTTGGCGATATCAGTCCAAGTTTGCCCGGTGTCCGATGGTAGCACCATCCCATGCAGTAGTCCCCATCCTCAGCCGATTCAGCATTTGCAATCATCGTCCGATTGAAAATGGGAGATCCGAAGCGGACAAGATTGCCGGCCCCTACCCCCGAGTCCTCGCGGAAGGAACGCAAAAGACAGCGGGACCACTCGAGCAGATCGTTTACCGAACTCCGCACCCCTCCAGACCCCCCGTTCATGGAATCTGCCGAAAGCTCCGTTGGTGCTATGCGAGAAGGCGTCCCGTCGGTCAGGACCATGTACCCCGTGGCGATGTTCTTGTCGGTTTCATGCACGGGCCTGAATGCGGTGGTCCTTGTCATTCCGATGGGCTTGAAGATACACTCACGCTGAAAGTCTCCCCAGTTTGCATGCTCCGAAACTCGTTCGGCAATGTTTCCGGCGAGGGCGTACAAGGCATTGTTGTACCAAAAGTGGGTGCGGAGGTCATGCTTGACGGGAAGAGCATTGCAAACCTTTGACCACGTCCTTCTTGGGAATAAGGATGCGTGCGTCAAGTCCTTGGATGATCTCGTCCAAGCTCAGGAGGCCGCTGCGGTGTGGGCAGATGTCTCGCACGGTCATGCCCGAAAATATGTCTTTGCGGTCGAATTCAGCCATGATAGATGGGATCATGCTATCCCAGGTGACCTTGTGTTACTGGACGAGCAGGTCGATGGATGCTGTCATGAAAGCCTTGGTAAGGGAGGCAACACAGTAGAGAGAGTTGCTGTCGGGTTTCTGGCCAGTCTCCACGTTGAGAACCCCGAAATTGTGCTTCAGCACTTCGTTTCCCTGGTAAATGACTCCGATCGACATGCCTGGTTGACGAGTAATGGTGAGAATCTTCTCCATGACCGTGACGCGGTCAAGCAAATGGCGCTCTATATTGACAAGGGCCATGATCTGACTCTGGTCTCTACGCAACGCGCTCGAGGCACGCGAGAGGAAGATGGAGCTTGGTTCTCGAGGGCGAGGCGAGTCTTGAGAAGCATTGGGCATGCAAGTTGCGGTGAAGGCGGGGTAACAAGCAGTGGCTGGGACAGTGCCCTGCCATCCCATGCGCTTTTTTGAAGTGTAAGGTAACTTCCTATACAGTGCGCATCTTTCGGCTAACTGCCACTGATCGATGCACGTCGCCCAACAAGATTGTGGATTCTGACAAGGAATGAAACGCGCTCACAGGTTTATGTCTGTTGGTGCTTGGGTCTTGATGCTTGCATTTACTATAGTAGGTATGTAGTTAAATACTATTCTAGGTGCCGAGATCACACCATATTACTTGTGCCGGTTGTAATGACAGACAACACTCTTTCAAGAAAACACGATTGCTCTGATCTCCATGCCCTCTGCCTTGGCTGCACACGTTCGGGTGCATCTTTCCAGTCGAACGAACAGTGAGGGGTGCCTAATAATTCATCTAGCTAGCCGTGTAGGCTCTGTTGCACTCGACGGCGCACGCTGCAAGGAGATTGATCTACCATCAGTGTGAGCGACGAATGATGATGGCGAGCATGAAATTTTGGATTGGGGACGTAAAAACCGTACCAACGTGACAATCAGTTGCTGGACGCAGAATCTGCTGGTTCTTGAGAATAGCGCGAGAGTACAATTTTATCTTTGCCTCTCGTATCTGACATATTACACACAAGTCATTAGTCTAGTCCAATGGAGGTGCTCTGACTTGAAGATGGCGGTTGTCAACTGAAGTGTCAAAGATGAAGATTTCTTTTGCCTGATATTTCTGCCCCAGGTAGGGCACTGCCTCGGGGCGGTACTGTGTCTCGAATGTCGTAATATCCTTCAGCTGCGACGGGAGAAGCAATGTGTGGGAGGTGTCGAGTATCCTTCGTTTTCACGCTCAACCGTCGCCATTGTTTATCTTATATTGGTTTTACCAATGCTCGAAAATGGATATTGGTTGATACAGGGCCAGAAAACACCCTATTTGGGGCCAATTTTCTTGGTGCCCAGTTTATAATTAGCTAGACTTTAATAATACATCAATCCATCACGGGATTTGCCGTTTTGTTTCTCACGGGGCAGTGCCTCGTTGACACTGGAGAATTTGGCGGCTTCATCACGGTCGCCAACCACAAGTTTAATAACGTGGCAGATGCCGCAAAGACACAGAATCCATCCTCTGGGCTGGTTTGAGGGCACAGTGCACGTGCTGGGCGCGCTTGTAGCTGACGACCTTTGAGCTAGTCTGTACCAAAACGTCAATCCTATCAAGGGGTTCTGGACCATGGTGATGAGTTATCCGGATCTGGTGTACATTTGGTCCGTATGTGGTGTTCCAGGCTGCCCCGTGCAATTGGAGGAACAACGGTGCGGTCAGAGGAAGTGGTGTTGCGGGATTCTCAACCCAAGCGCTAAGGCTGGTTCGTGGCGTGGTAAGTGGGATCTGGAGACATTTACTATCTAATGTAAAGCACCTGCCATGGACTCTTCGACGTAAGCGGCGTGGACGCTAACAATGGCAAACTGTTCCCGCCCCGGATCAATGCAATTACAATACCTCACCCGATCTCACTTGTGACACTTGACCTCCAGATGCCCACAGCCACTGGTTACCTTAACTACCGTCATAGCCTCACATGTTGACATTGTGTGTTAATAGGACATTCTGGGAAGTCGCATTTGGCCACGCCGTCGAACAAACGGCGAAACATCAATAGCCGCGGCCCGAGCTTGCTGACTCGAGGTCACATATCGAGGTCGCTCCAATGTCAAAAGCACCGGATGGACCTCAAATTGAGAGGCACATGATGGACCAAGTTGAAGCACATGATAAACACGATCCATTTCCCACGTATATTAGCAACCGTGGCCCGTCTTGAGCAACCAAACCTTCTCTCACAGCCAGCCGCTTACGACTTGACGTCTTATTCCCTTTTTCTTTCTTTTTCTTTTTCACTCTCTTCAACCATCTGACAGTGCTTTCACAGCGCCATAGTAAATAATTTCACCAGAAATGGCACCCACCCTCCTCTCCACAGTTTGCATAGTCTTTCTACTTTTCTCACCCACCATCCGCGCCCTCCAAATCCCCAACGAGGCCGCCGCTTCCCCCTCGTCCCTCGAGTACCCCCCCAACCAACACCAAAAGTCCCGCCACCCACCCAACCATGAGCACCACCCCCCTCATCCGCACAACTACTACGGAAACGACCACACCATCCACTACGCCGGGTGCTTCACCGATGCGCGGGACCAGCGATCCCTCACGGGCAAGGTGACATACGACCCGGAGATGACGCTTGGTCGGTGCGCGTACGAGTGCGACGACTACACGTGGTTCGGCATCGAGTACGGCACGCAGTGCTACTGCGGGACCAAGCTGGAGCACAGCGCGCATCACAAGCCCGACTACGAGTGCGCGCAGCGCTGCGGCGGGGACTACAAGGCCGTGTGCGGCGATGCCGACCGGCTGAGCGTCTATACAAAGGGGTCCAATGCGACGGGGAGGAACCGGGACAATATCGGCGGGTATTGTTTCAAGGGGTGCTGGACGGATAGCACGGCGGTGCGGTCGCTCGGGGGCGCGGTGCTGCTGGACGATGAGATGACGGTGGAGCTGTGTGTACGGTACTGCCGGGGATACAAGTACATGGGGCTCGAGTATGGCAGCCAGTGCTTCTGCGGCAACTATCTGGGCGGCCATGCCGCGCCCCAGTCCGAGTGCAGCGAGCTTTGCTATGGGGACAAGAGGGAATGGTGTGGTGGGCCGGTAAGGCTGAGTCTCTATGAAAATGATGAGGCGCGCCATCCGTCGCCGTATTATAGCGGGTATCCATGATGTCCTTGTCGAGAGTTCACTGTGGAGAGAAGTAAGTCGATGATGTATAGAAACCCCGAAAAGAAGCCATAAACAATGATAGAATAAATACTGCAAATTTGACAATCGTTATATCACATCCGAAACAAAAAATACTCATTGATCCCATATTTCATATCTATAGTGTCAGTTTCTCCCGACTCTTGGGGTGGAACTTTTAGCTTTATCGTGTCATGACTGTGGCTGAGCTCGGAGGCAGGGAGTTAGACTCGATGTGTCCCTCAACAATGCAAGCAAGACAGCATCAAAGACCCACCTCCGTATTAGGGTAGGGTTTCCCGTTTAACTTACCTCTTCCTGGGCTAGTTCAAAAGTCAGATCTCCACGCCGTGGACCAACAACAAAGCCCACGCAACAAAGGAAGCCTGCATGGTTCAGGGGTAAAGAGTATCACCAGTAATGAATCGGTTCAATTCTGATTGCGGGCAAACAACCTTCCTTCTGCTCATGAATCCACAGGCAACCAACTTTTTGTTGTCTGGTTTGGTGTTGCAACATCCGGACATTGAGGCAACGGGGGATTGAAGCGTGTAGTGCTGTGCTCCCACAAAGACCACCAATAACCACGTACTTCTCCTTGAGCCAAGCCTCTTACTCATTCTGATCATCGCTTCCCATGGAACTTCCTGCTGTCTCATTCCTGTCTAGTGGAGTTTATCTTAAGTGAAGTGGAGTTTTGACAAAACAGAGGAGTCAACAAGCTCTTCAATCGAGGGAACCCTGGCCAGTATGGAAGCAGGTTTTAGTTCAACATGGGTAGAAAAAAGTTGAACATGGGTAGAAAAACCCTAACCCTCACAAAGCTTAACATGGGTAGAATCGTTCTACCCTGTTCAACTTATGGCATTTGCTTAGCATATGCTAAGTAAATGCTAACAGAGTGTGTCCTGCATATGCTCAGCATATGCTCAGGCGGTACCCTACCTGCGTAAATCGCATTTCCTGGAACAAACCACTTGCAGTTACAATAAGAAGAAGATCTTCGTACTGATCCTAATCATTCCAAAACCTTCCAATTGTATTATTAACATTACAACCTTATATATGCTTAGTATACTCTCCTCCCTTATTTTCAATTTTGGAATTAAAGGACGAGGAAAAAGCTAATTCGGGCTTAACGTTATAATCTTCGAAGCTGCCTATGTTATACATATATAGTGCTACTTCTTTAGCATTAGCTAGAGTTATCCTCTTATTAATCGGCAGTGCATTCATTATTATGTTTTGGTTTTGTTAGTTTTGTTAATGTTCAGTCTCTAGTATAATAATGTTAAGCATATGCTTTACATGCGCTCATTTTCTTTTTTCATATTATAACATATTTTCCACTTTGTATGTTTTGTCCTAGTTATTTTATTGTTAATTTAGGTTTGTTTATCTGCATTAGCCTAACATATGTACGGTACATGCTGCAAGTTGAACATGGGTAGAACGATTCTACCCTTTTGAGGGTTAGGGTTTTTCTACCCATGTTGAACTACGGCCTCACCCGGCCTTAGGGAGTAGATTTCGTTAACTAGCCAGCTGTACATTCCAGTCCCCCGCAAGTACCTGGGCCCAGGTCTTGATGGAGGCCGCCGCCTGGAGAAGGAGCTTGTTGTGATGTTGACTAAGAAACATGCGGGCTACGCGGAAAAATTCAAGGGATTAGAGCAAGCATTGAGCACGCAGGCGATGTAGGGGCCAAAAACAGGGACCGAAGACAAAACATCAGGCTGTGTGGTCTGATGTGGCGTTCATTAGAATAAATGCGGCGTCCGATGATGGAAATGCTTAGCGGCTACCGTTCAATAGTATCGGAGCCTCCTAATATTGTGGCGCTAATGAAATAATGCAAAGCGCCTCTGGCTCGCCCGTGGATATTTGTGAGCTCAGCTGGTTTAGAAAAGGGGCTAGGCGGCGTGCTGATAAATTGGAGTGCGCTGCTGCCTGTGGAAATTTCACTCGGAGCGCTATGCTTGTGGCTGAGTTGTGTGGCCTGAGGTGGTGTTTATTAGCACAAATGCGGCATCCGATAATTGAAATGCTCAGCGGCTGCAGTTCGATAGTACCGGAGCCTCCCAATATTGTGGCGCTAATAAAACAGTACAACGAGCCTCTAATTCCCCGTGGATATTTATAAGCTCTTTTGGTTTAGAAAGGGGGCCAGGCGGCATGCCGATAAATCGGAATGCGCTGCCTGTGAAAATTTCACTCGGAGCGCCACCCTTGCGGCCGAGTTTAACTCTGTGCTCCTGTGTACGCCTCGGCCATCCGAATCTTGGTGCTGCGGTTCTGTCCTCCTGAAAGCATTAGGCGCTGTTAAACAAAAGAGGTGTATAAGGTACTCACTGTCGTCCTATACCTGTAGTATACTGTGAGCCCCCTTGGCATGCCGTGAGTTCGTCTATGAGAACAGGTGCGAAAGACTGGCAACAAGGGCAAAAGGTATATTATATACCTGCACGCCGTCGTCTGTATCCGAGCCGATCCATTGCCATCCTCTTCATTGTCATTCCCTTTCAGCATCTTATCTCAATCACTTCCCTCGTTTATTGCCTCGACGCTTTCGAGGTCTTCGCTATCCGAGCTGCAACCATGCGCCAGCCTGTCTCTACCGTTGCCGTCCTTTTGGCATCCTCTCTCTTTCCATGGAATAGCCTGTCTTTCGGGACCATTGACGGACCACTTGGCCAGCATGCCGAACACGAGCATATCACTAGAGCCGCTCTCGAGTGCCATACGGCCGACGGAAAATCCGACGGCGTCTGCTTCGAGCCAGTGTCACTGGACCAAGTCGCAGGGAAGGCCGACACGTACGGTGCCGTGGGTGCTCCTGACTTCGGTCAGGTCGGCCTGCCCGAAGGCCCGCACGCCCATTGCGATGATGCCGACTTTCTCTCAACTGCTGGATACCCGCAGAAGCGTGAGGCTGCAACCGACGCCCTCCGCAAATGCACAAACCATCTTCGCACCCGTTTCAGGCAAGGTTGGGGTAGCGCGGTGAAGCTCCTGGACGACAAGAGCCGAATCAAGAGAGGCGAGGTTGATCTGAGCGACAAAGTCGGAGCTGACGGAGAGACTACAGACGGCTCCTGCACGTTTAGCCTTGAGGCGCTCCAGGTCAGCTTCCTCGGCCGCGCCAAGTGCAATACGCTGGAAGGATTTGGTAGAGCCCTCCACGGCATCCAGGACTTCTATAGTCACAGCAACTGGGCCGACCATGCCAACCCAAACAAGTCCATCAGCGAAACAAACCCACCCGGCCTTGGTCTGAAGACCAGTGCTAAGCTTCTCAACCTCCGGGCATCCAGCGATATCGACGCGCTGGTGCCGCTAAACCTCAGCACCGGCTGCTATTATGTCGATGACAAAACGCCAGGTACCGGCGGAATTCTGCCAGGTCCGGACTGCCACAACCGAATCACTCACCACACTCTCAACAAGGACCACGGCCTCATCTCCACCGTCGATGGCTCCACTTCCAGCCCGGGCCCAAATACACCGCGCTCCGACGTCGGGGACAATTTCAACGTAGCAGTACAGTCGGCCATCCGGGACACCAAGCTCCTGTGGGAGCGGTTTCGCTCCGAGCTGAAGCTCCAATACGGCGCCGAGAAGGCCAACCTGATGATCTGCGCCCTCGTGCGCGACGAGCCATGGAAGGACTGTGCGAACCGCAAGATCTCGATCGTGGTCGACAAGTCCGGCTCCAACGCGGTGACAGACCCGTCGGACCTCCGCATTGCCGCAGCCGAAGAATTGGCCTCGCGGCTTGTCAGCGCGGCCGAGACCCAAGACGGCGCGCTGCCTGACAACGTGGCCATTATCGGCTTCGACAGCTCCGCGTCGGTCGTGTACTCGATGGGCGACCCCGACAGCGCCGTCTTCACGGGCCTCGCGGCCGGCGGCGGCACCGACATCGGCTCTGGCATCGCCCTTGGAATCGATGAGATCATGCGCGAGGAGCCCGGCAAGTTCGCCAAGCGCGCCGGCCTCGTCGTCTTTACCGATGGCGAGGATTTCAACCCCGCTAACCAGATTGCGCAGCTGCAGCGCGCCGAGAGCCTTGGCATCCGCGTCAACTTTGGCTTCCTCGACCCCATCGCCATTCCCATCACGAAGCGCTCACTGCAGAAACGTGGCCCAAGCGAAGACATTATGGAAGCCATTCTCTCGACGGGCGGGTTTTTCGCCACCATCGGCTCCGCCGAGGCGCAGAAGAACTTCATCGATCTCGTCTTTGCGCACGGTGTGACCGATGTCGACTCGGACGGCGGCGACATGATGCTGGCGGCCGGCGTTGAGGTCGTTGACGTCTTGAAGACGACGGATGCGGCCAGCGCTTTCGCCTACAGAGCTAGCACGGGCGAGAACCTGACTTTTACCATGCGGGTCAAATCGACTGGCATTAGTCTTCTCGCCACGCTACGAGATATTCGACAGAATACTGACTTGTCTTCCATCGACGCCACCTCGGACCAAGAAGGAACACTGCAGTTTATCGCGCTCGCCGACACGGACCTGGAGTTGATTGTCACTGGAATCAACGGCACCGTTCTCCGAGATACGGTCTTTAGCGTCGCCATCGACACAAATATGCCCGTAAAGAATCACACCACCAGCAGTACTTCGAGCTCAACGTCCACGACTTCATCTGTCTCCAGCGGACCGACCAGCGCAAGCAACAGCACGGCTAGATCATACGTGTACAAAAATAGCACCGCTCCCACCCAGTCATACCCCGTAAAGTACGCTGCAATTCAGCTGTCTCAAGTTAATTATGCGCCCGTATGTTTGCTAACAGCAGCCATAGGACATGGGTTTACACCAGTATTTACCCGACGCCATTTGTCACCACTGTTTGCGACGGCCCTGACACGTGGGTTGTGACACTTTCGCAAACTGTGATGAGAACAGCAGGGTCATGTGCCAGCTGCCACCCCTCAGCCGCGCCTCACGGCCACGTCGCGCACACCACTGACACGCACGGGTGCACGGGTGCAGGGTGTGCTCTGTCGACGAAAGGGGCGGATTCTGTCAAAGGAGGTACTGTGGCCCCATCACAGGCTTCTCCAACGCCTGTCATCTATGGGGGAGGGAGCTATACAACTACTAGTTCTAGTGGTTCTTGCTCGGGAACTGCCTGCCAAAAGTCTCCTCATCCTACAGTGGCTACTAGCCCCTTAGTTGTGACTGCGGGCGTCTTACGGTTGACGCCAAGCTATGTCGTCAGCTGGCTCTTTGTGGCAACTGGCTTCATCTTTGCCTTTGAACTACCGGGCTCCTAGAGGCGTCTGGAAAGAAATATACAGAAAATAACGAAAGTACTGTACTCCTCTCGGAATTGGGACTGGGCCTAATTAATTACGTGGGGCGCTAAGTTACCTAAGGGAGCCATGTTAATCATGCGAATTTTGGGATGGAGTAAGATTCAGAGTAAGAAGGATATAAAATAAGGCATCATAAAATTGTCAGAAGCGAGAGTGAGCGAGGAGCGCCCCAGCGTTAGCGAGTGGTCGTGGTCGACTGAGGAAGTGACGCCAACAGTTTTTCTGTTAGGTTTTCCGGTAATAAACTTCGTGTAGCCGAGCGGCGAGAGCGCTACCTCGTTCAATTTCACAGCCTCTGCAGGCTGCGGGCGGAAATTCCTCAGTGGTCCAGCATGTTGAGGCGTGTACTCGCGCTGTAAAGTATCCCGAACGGGGACGGGCAACGGGATGGGAGGGGCTGAATCCGCATATTAAGCCAACGCCGCCCAAAAAAATATTATATTAGGTAACGGATCGCAAAACAACGGGGCTCAAAAATATAGCTGACTTCCTTCTCTATCTTTTCAACGTCAACATACCACTAATATACAGCGAAAGGCCAAAGGCCTTTCAACGCCTTCAATTCGAGATCTTGAAACAGACTCACGGCCCCTCGCTGTTAGCATAGGGCTAATTACACTGTCGACCTCCGCTTAATTACCTTTCTTTCTTTATAATTAAGAATATTACTCAGACATTTAACATTTACGTCTAACAAGATAATGGGGGGGGGGGGGGGGGGTTAGCGCGGAAACAAAAGCGGTTTTTAAACTAGTGTATGCAAATAATAGAAATTAAATTCGTAATGTTGTAGTAAAAGAGAGAGTGTGTGGCTTTGGGCTAGGACAACGGCTTAACACACACCCTAAAGTGGGCGCAGCCTATATAGAGCTATCGAGCTTGTTGGAAACCGTTCATACTTTGGAGACGCCAATCGCTTTACCCTGCTGCTTCCATCTTCCATCAGAGTCGAGGTCCGTAATCTTGATACCCATCTCCTATTTGAGCTCAGTTATGGCAGCGTCACTGAGATCCTTAAGTGCTAACCCCTCAATGGTCAAGGCCTCTATTGCTTTTTCTAGGTCTTTAAGCAGCTCCATGAATCGAATTGGGTAACTGAAAATAGCAAAGTTAGTGAGCGAGCATAGGTTCACCGTCGCCAATACTGGCAGGCCCAAGGCAATATTAACAAACCCCAAATATCAATTGCAAGGGGGGAGGGGGGGGGGCGTGGCTTACTCGAGCATCTTCTTGTCCCTCGGCACATTTGCCAATTCCACCATAAACTCCAATGTCTGTTTGATCTCGGAGAGGCATATGAATACCGATGCCGCCAAGAGACTCGGTTCTGTCCCCCCAGGCACGTCCTGGATGCGATCGAGCTCTCTCCTCTGGAGACCATTTTTCTCAGCCCGGACTTGAAGCTTCGACCACTGATCGCGCAATTCCGAAAAGAGCTTCTTCAGCTTCTTTTCGTCGTACGAGCATTCCTCTCCAAGATTGATCATATGTGTAAAAAGCGATGTCGACAACTCAAAGAGGGTTGAGAGTCGTGGCAGATTTGGGTCTGCCTTTTCGTAAAGCTGCGGGTACGCGGTTCGAACGAGCTGTGTCGAAGGGAAATCGCAGGCGCACTGCCAGAGACGGAAGATGCGGCGGCTCGTGTCGGATTGTGGCGCGGGCTTGCTTTGCTCGGCGAGTCGCTGAGCTCGCTGTTTCATTCGAATGCTAATATCATCTGTCCTGTCGACACTCAAGCTTGATGGCATGATCAAGATATCAGGTAGACCAAAGATCTCTTGGCTCGTTTTGCCGCCCATTTTTCGTAGGAATGACACCATCTTCCTGGTGCGCAGTACAAAGGCGTCTTGCTCCTTATGTGCACCGCCAACATGGCGGAGCTCTTCGATTAGGGGCATGTCCTGACGGGGCCAGTACATCAAGGACGAGGCCCAGTCCCGAACGAGGGCAAAGTCCAGTGCTGTCACGCCGCATGTGAGAGCGGCCTCGAACTTCTTCTCGGCAGACAATGACGCGACATCTCTCTCCTCTTTCCATCCGGGTAACGCCAATGCCCCGTCGTTGAGGGCATCCACCATGAACGGTCTGCCGACTGACGCAAAGGCGTTGATACTTGCGCCGTTCTCAAGCAGTATCTTTGCGACCCTCATATTTCCGTGCTTGGCGGCCTCGTGGAGCGGAGGGGGTAGACCAGGCCAGACACGCTCGTCGAGCCGCTCTGCCACGGCATCGCTTCCCCGAACCTGCGACCGTGCTAGCTCGATAGCCTCCTTGAGCAACGTCGCGGCCGGGTTTTTTTTATCTTCGTCTTCCGAGACGAAGCCGCTGGTGTCGTTACCGGCCAAAGCGAATTCAGATGTCTCAGAGAAAGACCTGATCCAATTTGCCCCTGGATGTGCAAATCGCGGAAACTCGTTTTCTGTGGTGGCGGGAAGAGGACGGACTAGAATCTGTGGGTTGTATTCGAAGATGGAGCGCAAAATTTTCAGGGCCGTCGTGGTATTCCCCTTGGTAATGCATACTTGCATGGCTTCCTCCACGTCATGCCCGGAACAGCCGTGCCTTAGCAAAACACCAGCAACTTGATAGTTGTTGGCCCATGCCGCGGTTACTAAGGGGCCTTTTCCGTGGCTGTCGACGGCCCGGACATCCGCTCCCGCTGATACGAGAGCGGCAACGATCTTCTCAGTGTCCTCCCGCGAGTCGAGGCGCCCGAGTTGCCAGGGCAGAAAAGATGGGAGTGCCGTCGGGTCCTTTGGATGGAATGGGTTTGTCCACATACTCTAGCACAGCGCCGACAACAGCTAAACTGCGCGATTGAACAGCAAGAGATAATATCCAGTGTAGGTTGGGTTGCAAATCGATGTCAGTAGGCCGGGTGCCCGTAGTATCCTCCTGGAATGACCTTTCTCGGAACGGTTTTACTAGGTGATGAAGTGTGTGACCCGGTGCCGCGAGTTTGCGCGCCATGTAACTCACTACCTCGGCCTCGTTTGCGGTTAGGGCCCAAGAGAACAGGGCCCTGTCGTCGAGTCCGATTCCGGCTGCCCGCAGGCGATCTGCTGCATCAGCGATAAAGGTGGCTGAATCACCACCGTTTGTCCGCCAATAAAGGTGTCTTGTCATGGGCAGGGTGAAAAACCCCACCAAAGCTGGATAGACCCCCCAGGGATTGGGTAGATTCTCGGTGTCTTTGACGGCGTAGGGCAGCAAGAGGTCAAGCATGGCGCTCGAGCGTATCATGAGGGCGCTTTGGAGCGGCGTGACGCCGTTCTCATCCTTCTTGTTTGGATTCGCGCCGCCTTCGAGCAAGATTCTCGTAATCTCCTCGCTCTCGAGTCGAACAGCTATGTGAAGTGGACACGATTCCATGGTGACGGGGCAGTCGTAACAATCTGGCAGCCAGCTTGCCGAGGGAGGCGCCCGGGCGTCCGGATCAGCCCCTTCTCGGAGGAGCAGAGCCAGGATAGGTCCGGGGTCGAGCGAGAGCAAAGCCATGTGGAGAACGCTCAGCCCGTCCCTGGTTCTAGCCCCAATGTCAGCACCGCTTCGAACCAGGAAGTCGGCGACGTGCAGCTGAGCGCCCCTTGATGCAAAATGGAGCGGCGTCTCGTCGTTGTCTGTCCGAAGGTCCACGCTCTGCCCGCATACTCGTATGAGATGCTGGGAGATGTCGAGGCAGCCGAGGAAGGCCGCTTGGTGAAGACGCAGGACACCCGGTCTGGATAAAATCTTCCTGGTGATCCAACTAGAAGAACCCGAGTCATCATCGAAGCCGTCATTAAGGCCGTGGCCTTCAGTTCCGTCACCCTGTAGTCTAGCAGCCTCCATTCTTCTAGGCTCTATCATTGCCGCCGCTGCCTTGTCCAAGCGTTTTGGGAAGTTCTTCTGAAGCTGGACTCTGGCGTACAAAGAACCACAGCACATGGCGTCCACAAGCCATTGTTCGATAACACCCTGCGTTGGGGGCCCATTCCAGGACCCCGGATAGTACTCCTGGGGCAACTTTGAAGCCATGGACTGCGCCAATGGATTTCCCAACTGAGCGGCCTCAAGCACTCTCTCGGTCACCTTCTGAAGCTCTGAACTAGTCTGGTCGAAGCAGCCGGTCTCGCCGGGGGATTCAACTGGATCAAAGCCTTGGAGGTGACAAATTCCCAGAACAAGCAGTGCCTCGGCCCTTGCCGTGGCCGTTGAGTTCCCGGGTTTAGCTTTGGCGGTTAACTGACGGCAGATCAATGTTCGGAAAGCGGGTGGCGCGGTGCGGCAGAAATATATGTCTCTTGGGAACTACGAATATTATTCAGTGTTCAGCGGGTCTGCGCAATGGCGGTCCGTACCAGATGAAACGAGAGGGGTACTCACGCGAGGTGAAGAATATGAAAAGTCTCCCATTTCCAACGGTTCCGGTTCCGGGAGCCTAATTACAAGAACCTCGTTAGTTATGAAACGCCGTATAATTAGAAAGTAATGGGACCGTGAGGAGAACCAACGATGTATCAGGCGCGTGTCCGTCATCGCATAGCAGCTCCACGAGCTGCTCAAAGCTCTTCGCTCTATCCGAACGGTTCCGCCGCACAGTTAACTCTAGGACTTTCCTAACCCTGGGAAAGTCAACGTCGCTTCGAGAGCGCCCACGCAGCGAGTCGATTGCCAACCGAAGAAGCGTGTCGTCTGGGAGATATTTTAAAACGGAGAACTCCCTTTTTTGACGTAGCTCAGGAAGTAGGCTCGAGAAGGATGTCTCCGTGGTCCGGGTCGTAGTTCAGGAGGAGGGTCCAAGGATTCCGGCCATTGCTCATGATCTGCCATACCATGAGTCCGTACGAATACAAATCGGTTCGTCGGAGGCTCAAGGAGTCCATCGGCCCAGCCGGATCTGGCGCCTCCCAAACCAAAGTTTTGCCACGTAGACTTTGGTTGGGCGCATTGTCGAAGACACCAATAAGTGCGCTGCCTGGATTTGTGGTTAAGATGGTTCAATGAGACTGCTTCAAGGCCCCACACGTCTCGTGAATCTCGCAGCGAAAATTCTGAACGTACCAAAGTCTGAAATCTTGGCCCGTATCTGGGTTACTCGACGAGGGTCATGGATTTGGTCGCGGAAGAGAAGCACGTTGCTAGACAGGTCAGTGGAAGCTGCCGCATGCGCAAGGATCAAGTTGCGTGCAAAGGGAGGGTGATAGTATACCTGCTTTTGACGTCCCCATGCACGATTCCGCAACGATGCAAGAAAGCAAGGCCTTTGGCGACATCTGCGCATATATCTATCTTGGCATCGGCATGAAGACATAGTCTTGGCCCTTCGTTGGGCAGCGGCCTGTTCGCGTCTTGGAAGTCCTCGAGGGTACCCAAATCGGCATACTCGAGAATCAGAGACGGTGAGAGTGTTGATGCTAGCTTGCCTTGCGTATCCCAGACGAAGTGGTGTAGTTTAACAATATTCGGATGCTTGCGAATGGGGCCGTGGTAGAGAACCTTGAGTTCCATGGTGGCGGCCCTCAATTTGTCGATTCGCCTTGCCCACAATTTGTCGGTTCGCCTTGTCCATGCTCCATCGTCCCACCCCGTATTTTCCTCGTCAAGTGGTTGCTTGATAACAACGAATCGTTTCTCACGATCAAACGGCACGTCCCAAGTGTCGATGGAGTGTAGGAAGGAGGAGTAATGTACACGGCGGACGACAAATGACCCGCCCCTGCCCAAAAGCAGGGTTCCGACGGTGGATGTCAATCCCAGATGGTGGCTACTTCCGGCGGGTCCAGAGATGGAGGTTTGGAGCTTTGCCAAAGCCGGAAGGTTAAGCAAGTCGAGATAGTTGGAAATCAAGGCTGCGCCGGCGGCCTCGCCGCTGGTCTCGTCGGCGACCTCAAAATCACCTTGGTTTGAGCCCTCGGGGGACGGCGACCAGCCGCGTGGGATCTCTTCCCACTCTTCCGAGTCGGAATATTGCGCTGCCATATGAGCGACAAACAAACGTATTAGTAGGTGTTGGTATCTTGCCAGAGTCACCGTTTTGCCGACTTGCGGGCACCAGTCGTGACCGGGCGGGTGGCCCGGTATTCAAATCATGACATATAGACGTGGATCACACCACATTGCAGCATCTCTGAGGCACAGCCCCCCCACCGGAGACATTGGTATAGGTTGAACCAATAAGCCCACCTGATGTCGGTTGAACCACGTGTTATCAATGGCACACACCATCACCACCTCCAAACCGTTTCGGTGCGAGAAAAGAGACAAAAGAAAGACCTCAAAAAGGGAGGTTATCATCGCAGCCCACGTTTCCTGGTCCTTGTTCCTTTGCTTTTAGTTATTTCTTTTTGATATCTAACTTGATTCTAATTAATTAAAACCGCTATTAATTCATTAATTAGATCTGAGTTGTTCAGCGGGATCACGCTCTACCCGATAATTAGGAGCCACGACTTCAGAACAGAACATCATGGCAGAGCTCACTGCAGCGGTCATCGAGATTGCCATGGTCTGCTATAAGAGCTACGAGCTCGTTTTCCAGTTTGTCCATAAGATAAAGGACATGGGGCACGACGTTGCGGACCTCGACCTCCGCTTCCTCGAAGAAAAGACGCGAATGAGGGTCTTTGCCCAAGCCCACAACTTGCTTGCCAATGAGAATGGCCAGATCATGCGGACAACCAATGTCATCATGCCACCCGGCTGGGAGGCCCCAGTTCTGGCACGCTTCGTGATAGTGCAGGAGCACTTCAAAGAGGTCGACGAGATCCTGGGACACTAGTCTACCTGGACACCCCGCCAGGCGACGAGGAGCCGCGCCGACGCGCCGTAACCGCAAGCACCTTCAATACGGCAGCATCCTCTTCTCAAATCCCACCGTCAGAGCTTCTGGGCGACCTGCACGTAGAAAACGAGGCAAGGTTAAGGAAAATCCGCAGGATTCAGGCATCCGATATAAAACGCAAGGTCATGTGGTCCACCAGATATAGGTCGAAGTTGATGACTGCCGTCAATAAGCTCCAAGGAGACAACGATGCCTTACTTCGGCTCACCCTGCCAACCCTGGTAAACCTGATTGCCGACGCTGTCTCAAGTCTGATTCAGCCTCGCACCGCTACCCTCTTGCCCGTGGACGAGCCAAGCAGCAGCCAACGCTGCCTGACGGAGAAGCAACATTATCGCCAACGAAGAGCCGAGAAGGTCGAAGCACAGAAACTGGTAGACGCTCTGAAAATGGAGACAGAGAAGCAGAAAAATGCCCGGATGATTGACGTCAAGTGCTTCCCTGAGATCGGGCGCTCGGCGCTACCCGATCCGAGAGTGCGCACCCTCACCCCGTACCTGAAAAATGCCGGGGCCGAAGAAGAAGAAGAAGAAGAAGAAGAAGAAGAAGAAGAGGTGCTGATCGAATGGCGGGAATACCGGGGTGATGGGTCCGCGTCGATGAGCACGAACCATTCCGCGCGCGCTAGCAACGTCGTGGCGATTCTCAACTCGCCGCCGTCCTTTCTCGCAAACACCATCCTGCCTTCGCCTGGCTTCTTCCGGTATGAGGACGAGATCGGCGGCGACGTCTGGCTGGGCATCGCCTACCGCACGCACCGGTTCGGATACCACCCGCGGCACTGGACCCTGCGAAGTCTCCTCACGCGCCCCCCAGAAAGAAAAAAAAACGGCCAAGCCAGCAACAGCAAAAACAACACCCCTAATAGTACTAGCAGTACTGGCGCCGACTTCTGGAAACCACCGCTAGGGGACCGGTTCCGGCTTGCGCATCGGCTCGCCGAGACCCTCCTCGCGATCCATACCTGCGGCTGGCTACACAAAGGGCTCCGGCCCGAGAACATTGTCTTCTTTGGGCCACACAAGTCGGTCGCAGACCCGTACCTCCTTGGTTGGGGATTCTCGAGGTCAATGGATCGGCCGAGGGACACGGAGCGCGCCGCCTCGTGGACCAACGACGAGATTTTGTACAGGGACCCAGCCTCGTTTACCCAAGAGCCCGAGTCGGCGGCCGGCGGTCTTGTTGTGGCAGAAACGCCTGCTCCTCCGGGCTACCGCCTCGAGTTCGATCAGTACCAGTTAGGCTGTCTGCTGCTTGAGATTGGCAAGTGGGATCTGCTCGGGACTCTGAGAAAGTATGCGACGACGCATCACCACGCCTTCCCGGATGGGGAACACAACGAGACCTGGCGGCTATACCTGCTGGAGAGGGCTGAGAGGCTCAAGGTGGACATGGGCGAGATTTATGCAAACGTGACATTGAGTTTGCTGAGGGGCCTAAACCGCGACGGGGAGGAGAAAGAGTTTTGGAGAGAGGTTGTCCTCGCGCTAAGTCAGTGCCAAGCATAAATAACGAATCCTGGGGGCGTAAGGTAATTAAGAGACACATGGGCTCGAGGAATCTCTGGGGGTCTCGAAGCCTACAACAAGCTTCTAAGTACTTTGTCCTAGGTGTGTTGAATGCAACAAAGAGTGGCTCAAAGCAGTAATACGGCGTCAAATATGATTGATCAATTGTGTTGTCGTGTTGTGATGTGCAACACTGCAGGAAAACTCTGCTCAGGGGCCCGCCCTACATGGCCAGTTAATCTTCGGAGCAGTGCTCGGACCAATGGCAATCCAGGGGACACCTTGTTCTACGTGACAACATGTTGGTCTGGTGCCAAAGGGCATAATTAATATTGTAATACCCTAGGCTTGAGCTCAACTTGAATGGTTCCAGGTTCCACTGGCTGGGAGAGCAAACGCTCATGCCACATGCGCGAGATGTCAACGCTATGCATGTTCGTGCTGTTGGACTTGGGGGGGGAACTATGGCACGGGTTCCACTACGTGGTGTGTTTACGATCTTGTTGACGGTCGGGTGGGTAACTGCCCCCCCCCCCCCCCCCCCTTCACATGTATCATGTACCTTCTATTTACAGGGGCGCGGCCGCCCTTTGTTTAAGATGAGTGCATGCGTCTTCAGGTACTGTCTTTAAGAGAGGTCTTTAATTCATCACGTTGTCTTTCTTTGTCTTGTTTTGTGAATATCTACGCGCGTGCCATTCTCTTGAGGTATTACACACGTTGTTCATTGATCGGGTCGGCTAGTCCAGAGCATAACTGTTAAATTGGTTGGGGCAGAAACCAGGCCCTTCTTACAAGACATTGTTGTGTTGTTGTGTTGTGTGTGTGAGGGATACGGAAACCCCCTTTTCCCTCTTTACTAGCTAGTTACCTACCTATATTTGAGGTTATATACGTAACACTAGGTGAGACTTTTTGCGTTATGGTGCTCTCGCCCCCCACAAAGAAAACCCTCTCCCAACCATTACAGAAATCACGTCTGACGATTGGGAAGAGGGCTGTGAGTCATCAGTCAACCCTATCTCTTCATACAAGCAAGTGCAGTATAATACACCGAAAGTCTGCCTCGGCTTGCGATTCAGCTGGCAAGGAACGTAAACCGGAATGTAGGATCCAGAACGTTCAATGGCCAGCTGCTCAGCTGCGGGCGTCAATGTCGTTATCGGTGTCGTTGAAGTTGAACCAATTGCATCCCCCTCTCAAATGCCGTGCAGGACTCGGCCGCAGCCAGAAACAGAAATGCGGTCGGGCTGGGTCCCAATGGGAGCGCCCCCTTCCCGGAATTTCATTTTCGCCTAATTACAAGTATCGCCCGACATTTGACGGCTTGAGGGCTTTCAAAATGTTATCACTTAACTCGTGTGAGGGCCGAACTCTGGTTACCTATCGACCTAATTACTGGCCGGATCCCGATCAGCACTATGGCTTTCAGGCAGCGTCACTTTCTCCATGCCTTATTTGGTATCTTTCTGATCCTCACTTGTGCCGACATCACCGCGGCGCTAGATTTGGGTGACTGCGAGGACAAGGTTCTCGGCATCCTCAACGGCACCATCTCGGATGGTTCGATCACCAATGTAACCATCTGGGAACTTGGATACATGTACACGGGGCCAGTTACGAATCTGAAAGCGAGCATCCCACGGTTGGATTGGGTAACACTCACGCTCGATGGTAGGTGCTCGTCTTTTATGTTGTATCCAACTACACAGGAAAACTAGTCTAATGCTGCCTAACTTGGGAAGGGTGTCGCGTTATCTGCGGAAGCGGAGTCGACATTGCGGCGCCAGCCGATGCCCTCTCCCTCACGGCAACATGGGTATTCCCGCTTGCCATCCTGTTCAATCTTCCATACGAGTCGCATCATCACCGGAAAGTCCAACGTACGCTCGTTGCCGTCTTCAACTGGCTGGGATCGCCACCGGCAGCATTGACAGCGACGTTTTGGAATTTCAGCCAGATCCGCTGGTGCCACCGCCGCTCCAAAGGGAAACCTAGACTCAACGACGCCTTTTACGTGTTGAGCTGCCTCAACCAGTTTGACCTGTCGATGAACTTGGCCGCTAGTCGGCCACCGGCGCCGAGCGCGGATGCACCGGAATCAAGGGTGGATGCACCAGAACCGAGGGCAGATGTTGAAGAAGCCGCAAGGGACCCAGGAGCGATGGAGACCCATGTCAATACCAGATTCTTCAAAATGTTGGCATATGGCCTCGGCGTCTTCCCGGCCCATGCCAGGACGCCGGTTGACCAGCCCGACGTGCCGTTGGACATAGCGTTAACGCAAGAGCTCTTGAGAGAGTTGGCGTATCAGTTACGGATGTATCGGCGGCGAGGTGTGATGCCGACCCTGGCGAGCCTAGCTGTCTTCCTTGTGGCATTTGTCTTCTCCGTCGTGTTGACATTTGGGGATCTTGGAAGCAGCTCCTCGGTCATATACATGTCAATCGGCCTGTTCGTTCTGTGGCTGCCTGTTTTGGTGACCTTTGGTATTGTCGATCGCAACCCCATCTCTTCGGGCCGGACAGCGTAAGTCGCAGACTCGGCCTGGAAAGATCTGCATGAGTGAGTTCTGAAGCTGACATGAAGGAATTGACAGAGAGCTGCTCTCCCGTTGGCTTTTCAACGTCAACGCCGTTCATTCGTGGGCCAAAATCTACCAGATGCGGCCAGAAACGTACACTCCTAACGATGTTCGGTGGTGGAGAGAGGGAGATGTCTCGGATGACTTATTTCCGGTTGGCGAGTTTCTTGGCCAAGGACGGATCATGCAGTACTGCGGGCTAGTCCACGCCGTTATTACCAGCATTGACGAAGCCAGGACCAAGGCGAGAGATATTGCCGAGGCAGAGGCCCGGGGCCAAGAGGGACGCCCGGATCAGCACGCTGCAGACGTTGCTAAGGACATTGCTGAAGACCCGTACGACGATTATGCCAAGGCTATTTCGACACACCTAGCCGGGCGCAAGCCACCGTCTTGGTACTCGCATGCCGGGGTGTCGTTCCTGCTCTTCTGGACTGAAATCATGATGGCTGTCATGTTTGCTTTCATGACGCCCACAATCGGCCCGGGCTGTTGGTCAGGAAGCTGTTTTCTTTATGGCGCCGTAGGGTCCATCGGCTGGTTTATCCAGTTCCGAAAGAAACCTGGCAGCTTCGCAAAGGCTCTGGCGTTCTTTTTTAACGGTATCGCGTTGTTGTGGCTCGTAGCGACCATTGTCATGCAGGTGAGTTGCCCGAACTCTTGCTTTTCTTCGTTCTCATTATGCTGACGCTAACTTGCACTCATGTAAGCTCACGGGCGCGTTCCAAAACTGCTGGTGTCTCTCGGCACCCGTCGCGTATCCACGTCTTGGGGGCTATATGGACTTTGGCACTTATGACGACTATCGGAAGGACTTTGACATTGTCAACTACTGGATCGCAGCGTCGGTGGTGGGTGGCCTGGTGCCTATTCTTGCCTTTGTCGTCGCTCTCTTCTGGTGGCTGAAGTGCCAGCATCTCTGGGCCGCCCCTGAGCGCCAAAATGAGGAACTGAGGGATGCAATCCGCCTTGTACCTCGTCGGGTTGTCAATGGGGTTGTCGTGCGTGCCGACCTTTGTTGGCTGCGAGGAGCAGAGTGATGGAAGAGATGTCATGTGCTGAACAAATCCACTCATTTAAAGCACTCAGACTCCAGGCTATATGGTATGATGGATATACGAGGTGGTATGTGGTATGTGTGTGATGAATGTCGCTTTTGATACTTGAATTAATGCCTCATCTAATGATCAGGGCGCCACGATTGGCAAGACAACCCCAGCCGGAAAACATGCAGGGCAAGAAAAGGAAATTGCGCGAGGTTGGGCCATCCTTCCAAAAACTCTGACGCGCCCTCTTTTCCGTCTTCCCTCTCGAGTGTGGCTGCCTAGCAGCAGGTCTTGTGGAAGTTGCAATGGCCATGGCAGCAGTTGAAGCCAAGTGTCATGCCACCTCCTCGCAATGTCGTCTCATTCTCCGGCTTGGGAAGGGGCTCAGCGCGCTGGGGAGTTACCATCAGCTCTCGCTCTCGCCCTCGCTTGTTTGCACGATTTGAACTTACTGGCTGCTTTGTGATGATCGCGGCAGGTGCTCCTGGGCGCTGAGTGGAGTCTACGGCAGCCTCCATGGGCGCCTGCTGTTTGGGTGCTTCGATGGTGGGCATTTTCGCCACTGGTAAGGATTTGCGGTTTCTGTGCAGCTGAAAGATTCAATGGACGGCTATTCGCCACAGAAGATGGACAGAGTGTTGTAGATAGTCGAGACAGAGCGTAGGTAGTCGAAATAAAAATGAACAAAAAGTTCTTGTTGGTTGCCGAGGGCTGGGCAAAACACTGCCAAGACGTAACGAGACTGCCAAGAAGGGGACGAAGGTGAGCTGTCCAGCTGTGATTGGCCGTTGCCCTCCGACAATGACACAAGCGCTCTTGGCATCTTGGTGGTCTTGTTCCATGACATCATGCACGTGCCCACCTTATCATCGACGCGTCTTCAAAAGTTCTACCTTCAAAAGTAATACTCGGGGTTTATAATACGGCTATGTACGAGAGTTATTGACGCAACGAAATAATAAGTGACCAAAAGAAATGCTTCAGCTTTGGCAACCAAACCACGTGCTTGGTAATGCTGGTCTTCGATTAACACCGCAGCAAATAACACATCTTACCGCGACTTCATCATCCCTACACATTTGATGCCTGTTCTTTTTTTCACCCGCAGTTCCTAATAGACGTCAGCTGCTGAAGTTGCCGTGTTTTGTAGTCCAAGGGTTGAGAGGCACAACCGTCACGTGTGTTACACGTGCAAGAGACTTTAGGACGCCTTGGCAGATCTCTGCATTGACTTTTTGTGGCGGGCTGTATGGAACTGTAAGTATCTCCTCAGCATTGGTTACTCTTGCCCCCTTTCCCAGAAACAAGTACACTTTCTCAGCCCCGTTGGCGCAGATGCAAGTTGCCAGATACTCTTCCCTCCCCACAAACGGCTGTGTAGACTTTAAGGTCCTTGACATCCCTTGTTGCTGTCGGACCTAAGTAGGGCATAGAAATCCCCTGGCCACTTGCACCACTTTGGCACTGCTGCTGAATACCGGAGAGCCGTAACACAGATCTAAGCCCCAGAATCCTTGGACTAATTAATTACCTAGGTACTCATACGAATACTGCTCACATTAAACCCAAGGAAAACCATCAAAGCGAACTGTTCTTGGCTACTTTTTTAAACACTAAACAAGATATCTGCCGCCTTAAGCATGAAACTTGTGGCCAATTATACGAGTATTCCCCCCCCCCCCCGCCCGGCCATTCATCTCGCTGACTGAGATGGACAAGTCTGGAATTCCGCAACTGCCCTCGGCCACGGGTACGAGAAGTCATCCGGAGGCCCATATTCAGGGTGTCCCGATGTTAGGTTCTCGTATGCGTCCTTCGCCCTCTTGTGCTGAGGCTCGCCCGCGGTGGACATGGTTCCGCTTAGCCTCTTCATAATCTCTTCATACTGCTTCCGCGCCTTGTCCCACTGCCCGCTCTTGCGGTACGTGTCAGCGAGACCCCCTATTGCGCCGATGGTGGTGTACTGATTCCGCCCGATCGATCGCTCGTACGTGCCAATGACGAAGTGGTAGAGCTCCTCGGCCCTAGCGAACTTGCCCTGTGCCTTCATGACCAAGGCGAGCGACTCGGTAGCGTTGATGGTGGCGTCGCCGTGGGGATCGACCCGTACCAGCCCCTTGTGCGCCTCCTCGACCTCTCTTCGAGCCTCGTCGACCATGCCCTTGGCCCGGTAAGCGTTCCCGAGCGCCTCCTTCTCGCGGTACACTTCCTTGCTTCCCCGTCCAAATTCGTCGGTGAATCCCTTCAGGGACGCCTTGAACAGCTGGATGGCCGCGTCGAAGTTCTTGCGGAAACATTCCACCTCGCCGAGGTTGTGCATCGCCCGGTGCAGCGGGCGGTTGTACTCCTTGGGGAGCAGCTTGTAGCCCCGGACAGCGTGGTCGACCAGCTGGAACGCCCCCTCGCCATCCTCCCTCCACAGAAGAACCAGTGCCAGGCCTTCCTCGGCCTGGAGGAAGAGCGGGTCCGAGTCCTCGTTGGCGCCACGGTGGCTGTTCCGCACGAGCTCGAAAAGCTCCTCGGCCGTCTTGAGATCCCCGAGATCGTAGTAAAAGGACGCAAACGTGAGGGTCGCCTCGGAGAGAATGCCGGCGCCGAACTCGAGAGAATTCAGGGCTTCGAATTCGGGACGCTTTGCGTCCAGCAGCCCGCGGAGGGCGGATATGTGGCGGCTGATCTCGTCTTTGCTCTCCACCGAGGTGGCGAGGAGCTTGTCGTGGTCTTGGGCGAGATTCCGCTCGATGAGGCGGACCGCCTTGAGCGCCTCCTTGTACAGGTCGGATTTCCCCATGCGCAGGCGGATCCAGTCCTGAATCAGAGGATGGAGGGTGAGCCTCTCGACTTGGTTCTGGTCCTGGTCTTGCTCAATCCCCTCGATCACGCTCCAGCTGTCGAGGAGTCGAGCTGCTTTGTCAAGATCGGTGAACACAATGTCTTCTCGGCCCTGTGTGATCGTCCAGTGGTACGTTGTGCGAGGGGCGACTTGCAGCTTGCGGAGAAATCCGATGGATATACCGGTCCGGTCGAGGAATCCAGCGGCGGTGAGCGTGGCCAAGGCGATGTCGCGTATCCTCTTCTTGGGGTGTCGTTCGATGGCCTCCAGCGACATCTCCCACACGGTCAGGACGCCAAGACTCCTTTTAACGTAGCCCGTGCCCTCCCGCACGAAGCCCATGCGGAGATTGCTCTCCTCGGGCACGCGTCTGAAGATATCCCGACGGCTGCTTTGATAAGTGGCCAGGAATTTCTTCAGCGGGGACTGGGACGAGATGATATTCGACGCCACTTGCTCGATGGCCAGAGGGAGGCAGCCAACTTCCCGAACGATGTCGGTAGCAGCATCGGGATCCCATTCTCCCGCATTGTCCCTGCCCGGTTTGACAAGACGTGTCTCGAGCATCTTGACAGCCTCATCCTCAGTCATAAGTGGAACCTTTACCGTTGTGCCGAGATGTTTAACCCGTTTATCCCGACTGGTGATGATGACATGCCCGAAGTCGTTTTTGGGGAGGAAACTCTTGATGTAAGAATCTTGGACCTGCGTCGCAGAGTCTGGAGAGTCGTCCCGGGCGGCGGCCGCGGCGTATTGCTGGCCCGGGTCGGCTGCTGTTGCTGCTGTTGTTGCTGTTGCTTCTGCTGCTGCATCGGGTATTCGTACTACCTCGTCGGCGGCATCGAGAACGGATCGGTCAAAGTTGTCAAGCACCAGGAGCCATCTCATAGTCATGTTCTGCAGCGCCCGACATGCCCTATCAAACTTTTCATCCGCGCCCAGGCCCGTCCCCGGCTTGATGACATCCCAGATCCGTACAAAGCTCAGCTTGGCCGCTTGCTCGGAGCTAGCATCGGCCCAGAAGACGGCATCGTACGTCCTGTCCTCGAAATGCCGTCTGGCATACTCCAGCGCGATTTGAGACTTTCCCCACCCCCCACCGGCGATCAGGGCCACCACAGCCGGGCGGTCTCGCGACCAAGCCTTCAAGGCCTGGAATATGTCGACCAGCGGCTCTTCTCTTCCCACAAAGGGCTTTACCATGGTCGGAAGGACGTTAATGCGCCGAATGATGCGGCCAACAAAATCGGGAGTCGTCACTGGGGGTTTGAGTGATGGCCCTCCTTCTGGTTCGTCCGGTTCCGGAGGCGGCGACTTGAGTTTTAACAGCAGCACTTTGAGATAGCCGTCGAAAATCTCGAATATGGGATCTTGTGGTCCGCTGAAACGGACAAGATCTGTGTGGGTGACGTGAAATGCGCACCGATTCACGAGGGCGCGATCGTCAAAGAGGACGGCAGAACGTCCCGGGACAACCTAATTAGAGAAAGCCGCAAACGACCTTGTTAGGCTGTGCTCTAGTGAAGGTATATAATAGTAGGTACCTAAAGATATCTGGGTGGCGTGTGAACTTGTTGTTGGGATGCCAAAACTTACCCGGTGGAGTCCCGGCACACCAGCCCTGCCCAGCTGCTCGATGCCACAGAAGAACAAAATAGGATCCTCGTCGGCCTTTCGGCGTCTGAGGAGATCGATCAACTCGTCCTGCCAGAGGCCCTCATGTTTCGGGCTTTTATTCTGCTTTTCGTCGTCGTGTTGATGTGTATGGTGAACCACTGGCATGAGGGCTTCGAGGAGCTTGGTGTTGGAGAAATGGAATGGCCGGATGAGGAGGGCAAAGCGGAGGGCAAAGGGTGCAAAGCTCGAGCCGTAATGTGGCGTCCCGAAAGTGAAAACACCAACAGTAGCATGAAACAGCTTGAATCGCCAATCTGCTTCGTCCTTCGACGCAATGAGCAATGCCTAAGGTACACGAGCCTGGTTCTTAGTATTTGTTTCCCACATCCTACTGTCTTATTAGTCGCAAGCGCGGGCCGGGAATGGACGTACACGCTCAAGGACAATGCCACCTAAAGAGTGTCCGAAAAAGATCAGGGGCCGATTCTCCTAAAACCAGATTTGTTAATGACACAGTCAACGCCTTTTCACTTTGAACAACAAAATTATCTTGGATGAAGCTTACTGCCGTCGAGTTGTGCGGTCGCTTGGCGTGAAGCCACTCCAGAAGGGTGTCGGCATATTCCTCGACGTCACCTTCTGCTACATGCGTCGCGCCACAGATCCGCGTGACGTCGGCATCGTAGCTAAAAGACATGACCCTCAGGTTCGGGTAGAGCTTCGGAAGCATGTCCCGTGGCCAGCAGAAATTCCGATCTTCGTTCATGGGCTTCGTCCATGTGTTAATATAGTCGCCGGTCAAGCCGTGGACGAGGACGAAACTGACCAGCCGTTAGTAGGAGTACTTAGGTAGTTTGGCAAACTCGCATTATTTGGCAGAGGTTTGGCATTGATGTGACGGGCTTGGATGGATTTTGACGTAGCTTACTCGGCAATTATCCCACTCTGGACGCTTCTTCCTGGGTGTAAGACGTGCATTTTGTACTCTTTCTTCTCTTCTCGTGTTCCAAGACCAACAACAAGATGTTCTATTGATGTTCTCTGAGTAGATCTGGAAGGAAGTCGTCTCGAGAGTGAGGGGAGTGATTGGGCACGAACCCGAGTAGGGTCTTCGGCGATGGGGATCGGTGGGGTTTCCTTTTATTAATTCATGGCATCGAACGTCAGCAGGAGCCGCTCCTGGGATAATACCTAGGTAGGGACTTGGGTTTGTGCCATGTGGTACTTACATCTGCAGTCTCCATGTTGGCAGACACGATATGTATGTTCTATCTGGCGTGGTTCGGGCCGAAGGAAACAATCAGTTCAGATTAATCAATTACATGAATCCAAGCAGCCGGGATCGTGATATAGGTGGGTCCGTGAAAATATACCTACACATCCCAGAGAGCGCTGATACGTGGCAAAGGGAAACCGACGAGGCTTTGGATATCTGGCACAGCCAGGTCGATCGTACGATTCCCACCAGCAAGCACACCACCGAAACCGGTCCGAAAGCCCGTGATCCACCAGGAGTGAGTAGAGCGGGATCTGTGCACTCTTATTGCCACACCGCGCTCCCTCAGCGTCCATTGGTAGGTTGGTAGGTAACGAAGCCCCCTCCCCCTCCCCCGGCGCGAGACACCGCCGCGTCATAATTAATGTGATCTGGGCACATGAGGGCTTCAGGAGCGTGGCTCAACACAACCAATCGTACGCAGCATACTCCAATAAATTTCGGAGCGGTTTGTCAACATGGATCCCTCGTTACCTTATTAGTATCAGCGCAAACGACTAAAGATCGGACTATGACAAGCGAAAAGAGGGGGGAAAGCTAAGCTGTACGCAGCCACCATTATTCCCCCCCTCGCGTTGCACAGGGCACGTTGGTTGAAGATGGTGGCCTGACAAACTTCTGATAACTTGAATATGCCGCACTAATCACATCTTGCTTGGCCCAGCTCACCACCACCTCATCGGACATTCCCAGCTTTTTTTCGCTAGCCGCCATACGCCCCTCTATAGAATAGGTACTGGGACACTCGGAGAAAATTGCCCAGAGCCGTGAAACTTTAGCCCAACAAATAAGTACAAGACACATACTAAAGGTTTATTATCTCTTGCGTACCTACCTGCCTCAGTATTTGATGGAATGTATTGTATGTACTGATTACAATGGCTGAATTCTGTCGAGCTTTCCAGCGTCTAGACTAGGTTACAACATTCTCTTCCTCGCACTCCTCATCCAAGGCTACGCATCTCGAATTTCGGCAACGCCATGGGGAGAGGGTTTGATCGGGTTCGTCAGCGAGACCATATTGTCCTCCACAACCGGTGACGCTGGCAGCCATGTTGAAACGCTGTGGGGCCTTACAACTTTCGCAAACGTGCCCTATGTCTCCTGTCAGACACGTAATAGTAAGGACATGGAGTATTACAATATGTACGACATCGCCATTCTCGGCGCGCCATTAGACACCGTATGTGTCCATGCCCTTTCCCGCTCACGACAGCGACTGCTAATTAGTTAGTTAATGATGGTCGGAATCACTGATTTCCAAGTTCATTCGCCCGCCCAGGCAACCACAGGGCGACCCGGCGCCAGGTTTAGCCCGCGCGTCATACGATCCGGGTCCTGGCGCATCGGTCCGGAAGAAGCCCGGAGCGTCTACACGGGCGAAAACGTGTTCTAGAGCGGCGCGTGAATCGTGGACTGCGGCGATGTTCCGATAACATAGCTGGACAACACGATCGCATTCAGGCAGCTGGAGGAGGCCCACAAGGTAAGTAAGTACGTGTAACTAATAGTACCTAGGTTAGGCAGCTGATCAAAGCTGAGAGAGACCCCAGAGTCCCCCCTTACTGAGATCGCCATTTTTGACTGACTTGGAATATTGTGCGTGCCCAAGATCATCACCAGCCAACAACCGGCATCAAAGAGCTTGTCTCTCTTTCCGAGAGTCGTGACCCTAGGAGGAGATCACACTACAACCCTCTTTGCCTTGAGATCAGCTTTTCGATGCGCACATTGGTATGCAGCTTGCCGGTCGACAACTCGGAAAGACGGGGAAAACCGACTCGCAGGTACCGAGATAAATGCTAACACTACTTTGACAGATACGTGGGAGCCAAAGGTCTTGGGAGGCGATTTATCGGAATATGCGTAAGAAGCACACACAAAGACCTTCGTACCATAATTACCTTACCAAAAGTAAGGTAGGTAAGGTAGGTTAAATTGCCGTCTATCTCTCATGGCTGACTTGTGCTATCCCATGTACGATCTCAACTGCAGGGGATTAAACCACGGCACATTTCTCCATATCGTATACATATAATAGCTAGAGTTCATCAAATCACGACCTCCTGCGCCGA
The DNA here is from genome assembly GCA_027569635.1 of Lasiosphaeriaceae sp. G1095. Classification (NCBI taxonomy): domain Eukaryota; kingdom Fungi; phylum Ascomycota; class Sordariomycetes; order Sordariales; family Lasiosphaeriaceae; species Lasiosphaeriaceae sp. G1095. The sequence continues at coordinate 6,190 of JAPDFK010000277.1, read as the reverse complement.
ACCCGAAGCCAATCCGGTATACAACTTCCCGCCAACCAAGCCACCAGTAACGTTGCCCACAAAGCCGCCGATACTCAAAACCGGACTGGCGGGGAACCAATACACCGCCCTCGTAAAGTCGACGGCAAATCTCCAGTGCAACTTTGTTTCCGGAGACACAAAGTCAAGGATGTAGCCGGTAAATCGCGATTCCTTTAGCTGGAATTTGGCGTCTGGAGCCGAGGTTAGGTGTACTGGGCCGGTGTTGCTCAAAGTGACGGAGCCGTAGGCCGTCGTCTCCTTCTTCCCATCTGAATCATCAAGCCTCGAGGTCCGGAAGATGACCTGGCTATGCTTGAACAGCACCATGCTGAGGTAAGTGTTTCCGTCAACCTGCGACTTGTAGCGCCAAGCGATGAACGCGTATGGCCCGACAGCGGCCCGAACCATGTCCCAGTTTGCACTGATATCAGCCCACGCCCGGGAATTCCAGTTCTTCTCGCGCCCGCCGTAGCCGCCAGAGAGGACAAATGGCGTGCCGTGGATGCTCAGATTGGCATCGACACTGCCGACGGGGACGGTCTCCTCCCAGTACAGCTCGGGGGCAAAGAGCGGGTCACCTTTGGTGCTGGGATACTCGAGCCCGTTGGGATAGACGGCTGGCGTTAGCGCCTTGATGGTGTACGTGCCTTTGACTGTCGAGGAGTCGATGGTAACAACTGTGTTTCTGTAGTCGATGGAGCTTGTGAAGGTCCAGTTGACGCCATTGGTGCCATATCTCAGCCAGGTTCCTGTGGTTGAGTGTTGGCATTGGCGTATGCTTGACTCGTTGACGAACACGCTCTCCATGTGCCGAGTCCCATTGGGCCAGACGACAGACAGAAAGAGGCGCTGCGCGGCAGCGTGTCCGGCGACGTTGCCACGGCTGAAGAAGAATGACATGCCGGCGGTGCCGTCGTGGGAAACCCCATCAAACGACCAGTCCTCGATGGCGCTGGCGTTGAAGGCGGAAATTTGGGGAGCATCGAAGTGAGTTAAGGGGTTGCCTCCCATGTCCACATCCCCGCTGATGTTCACACCGTCGAGGGCTAGAGAGTTGGTGCATTGGGCGCTGCGTGCCGCTGTTGGGGCGGCCATCGTAGCCAAGGTCATGATGGCCATAATTTGAGAGAGATGCATGGCTGGAGGAGGCAGTAATCAGGTGCTTTGGATTTAAAGGCTATTGGTCGTGAACGAACTGATTTAGTACAGACACGAAAGATAATTTTCAGCGATGATTCCATGCTGCCTTTTATAATTCATGAACCTGTGCCTGTCTACTCGCCAGGAGCTTCCGAGTCTTCTGTCTATTGAAGCCAGCCATGGAGACGAGGACTGGAACGGGGAGGATCTCGTTCGTGATCGCAAGCATCCTCCGCATTGGGTCTTGAGTGTGGTTGCCGTTATGGACCCGTAGAAATCGCCTAAGCCCGAAACGGGGGTTCCTTACGATGCCCGGTCGGGAGGAGCGGGATCCTGGGACAGCTAATATGGTACATACTAATAAGGATCACCCGTTCTGAACTTTGGCGGTAATCACTGCAACTACTATGTATATCGAGTGAGTGTGCGTCACGCAAGGCGCAGCAGGCATAAGCCCCCCATATCGATAACCCTATAGGGCGTTGCGTCCAAGTCCGATCCTTCCAATCACACAGCAAAGAAGGACCCCCCCCACCCTTGAAGGCTCTTTGAAACAACGGGCACCGTAATATCTCCTTTCTCACAATTCTCAATTTTTGGGGAGGCGCCAAAAACTATTACGGCTTGGGACCGGGACCGCGATTGCGTCGACTTTGCAGTACACATACAATACATGTAGACGCTTAGGCTTTTATAATGGTGTACAATGGCCCCAGCAAGGGATGCAAAACATGCAGGACCCGTCGGATCAAGGTACGTAACTAACATGAACCCCGGTGTCTAACTCGTTACCTGCCTACCTGCCTACCTGAGGTATGTCACTAATATTGGGCAGTGCGACCAGGCTAGACCGGGCTGCGCCAACTGTTGTAGAAGAAATGACTCGTGTCCAGGGTATAGCGACATTTTTGACAAGATGCACCGGGACGAAACCTGCCGAGTCGTGACGCGCAATTCTCAAACGGTCATCATCTCTTCGAGTAATATTTCGCTCGCATCAAGAAAGACAACGACCTTCGAGACTCGGACCGTGGCCTATCACCCAATCGGCCAACCTCAGAACGCAGAGCCACAGGCAGGTTATAGCCCAGCCGCTGACGACGCATCATATTCTCCACGCATTGCTTCGACGGTTCTCCCAGATGATCTCGAGTTTACGGCGCTGAGCTTCTTCTTCCACCACTACGGCGGCGTCAACGCGAATTGCGATGGCATGGTCCAGGCCACATGCAGCTTCTTCGAATTTCTCCCCGCACTGTACGCCAGGGCCAGTGTCTCATCTTCTCTTTCCAGAGCCATCGCAGCGTTTGCCATCAACGTCGCCAATCTGCACAGCTTCCGACGGAGCAACGATGCGGCTACGGCCTGCAGATTCTACGCGGATGCAGTGGCTGCAACAACAACCGCCATCGCCGATCCGAGACGGAGCAAGTCGGACGAGCTGCTCATGACTACTCTCGTGCTGGAGGCCTACGAGAGCGTCAATGCCTCGTTCCAGCGTCGCCGGAAATCGCATGCCCATGCATTGGGTTCGGTTGCGTTGCTGAGGCACCGTGGAGCCTTGGCCAACCGGAGCAATGAGCTGTCACGGCGCATGACCATCGCTGTAGGGAGCCGGTTTATTCGTGAGGCCCTGGGCAGCGGCGGCATGGCAAACATCATTGCAGTTCGCCGGCTCTGGGAAGATGCCGGTGTGACCAAGTCACAGAGCCCTGCCATTATAGCCGACATGCTCGCACTCGAACTCGCTCAACTCGAGTGTCTCCAACGCTCTCTTCGGGAAGTTGGCATTTCCACAGCTTGGGGCCCGAGGGGAAGCACGCCGGATGCTGTCATAGTCGTTGAGGCCGGCGATCCATGCCTTTCCATTCTGTCCAAAGCATCAGACCTCGCAAGCAGATGTATGCAGTGGCGAGTCACCCTTCCGTGCAAATGGCGGTCCACCCCGATACCCATTTCCTTGCTCGCTCCTTCGATACAGGCTGCCGGCATGTATTCACCTCCCACGTCGTCGACTGCCAACCCGCATTGCGACATCTACATCAACCTCTCTGTGGCCAACACACTCAACCGTCACCGCATCACCGAACTTCGCACCCTGGCACTTATTCGGACCCTCAGCCCCGCTGCCGTCTCGACTCGGGCTACTAGTAACCACGACTGCTACCATTACGATGATGGGTTGTCGCCGTCACCGCCGCTCGAACCGGAAAGTCGAGCGCAGTTTCTCGTGGACGAGATCTGTGCCAGCGTGCCTTTCTTCGCTGGAGACGTGACCAACTTGACCATTTCATTATTATTGCATGCCAAGGACTACGGGATCCAGGTCCCGCACATGTATCTCCCTCTTTCATCGCCTGGGTCGACGGAGACGCTAGTTGCATTCCCAGAAGACAATGCAGCGCATGCTCGGCAGGTCGTGACTTCGGGCTTGTGGATGATTCATGACACTCTTGCCACAGCGCTCAACATTGTGGCCGAGAATGAAGCCTTAGGGAGGGTGTTGCGTGAGGGGCAGGTTTTGTGGATCAGGGGACAAATCTCGCGGCTTCAAGCGCTGTTTAGGATGGGGAGGTAACTGATGAACCTCATTTGCATCCCGCTTCTACGGTACTACCTAATTCCCTTGACACGGTAATACCAGATGTATGGCTGCTGTAGCTTGTCACTGAGAGGGCTCTACTAAACGGTTAATGCTTGTGGCTGGTGGTAATCGACAACGCAGTGAGAAAGATAAATTTTCTTGTTTTTTTGCTGCCGCGCAGTCAGCCAAGGTGATTGTCGTTCTCCTTCCAGCGCCATCTCGCCGCCAAATCAATGGTTCTCAAAGCCGGCGAGACCATCGCCAAAACTTTGCAGTATCACTGCTGCATCATATGTGCCGCTAGGAACCATTTTTTCTTTTCTTTTTTTTTTTCGCTTCGGGTAGCTCAAACACACCATGACACACACACACACACACACACACGGGCGCCCGAATTTTAGGAGCAGAAGTCTTTTCGTAGCACTTGAGTCCATTTACAGTAGCTCGTATCAAGGAAGCGCAGTCATGAATTTGTGATGTTCCTGCCCAAACCAATTTGGGTGTTGCTCTCCTCTCAGATCCTACTCTACCGTTACATCGACGTCCTGACTGTGTCGATAGATTATCTTACCCTGCGTGATGGCATAAGCCCTAGGCTCGCATAGTGGCATAGGACTTCACTACCTACAGAACTCCGCAGTTAAGCTATGGAGCTGAAAATCAATGGGGTAACGCCTTTTTCGTCACTCATACAGCTAAATCATCTTTTCCCCCTCGCTTAATATCAACTAAATCATCCCACAGAACCAGACTATGAACCTTTCAACTGAGCAGATGATGAACGGAAACAGTCAAGTGGCTTTGCAAAATCCATGGCTCAAAGGTGCCAAGCCATGCATCCCTTGTCGTAAATGGGGTCATTATCACAGCCCATCGGTCCATGCGAACAAGGTCCATGCCACTCATAAATGTATATAATCCCCGCCAAATCCTTTCTTTTGTGCTTCTCACGTTCCCTAGCTCATGTACTTCTCTCCGCACATTACAGAACACAACGGCTCAATTTGACAAGATGCGTGCCTTTACTGCTCTTTTATGCTCTCTATTCATGTTATCGGCTGCTGCTGCCGCCACTCCGATCGCCGCAGCCGACATACCCGATGGTCTCGTTCAGATTCTAGACGATGGCACCATTATCCCCGTCGCTTATGAGCTGTACGCACGCATTCCTTGTCTTGTTCCATTACAAAATACCAAGCTGTGATTTTGTCTGACTCTTCCATCTTTCTCAGAGTATCGAACGAGACAACTACGGCCAGCATCGAAAAGCGGCTTTCCTCAGGAACGCAGCAAGCCTTTCTCTGGACCGAGGACTGCACAGGGGAGCACTTCACGTGGACTGGGGGCACCACGGGCTGCTACGCCTACTGGACCAACGGCCAGCCCAGAGACATGTACTCGGCCAGGCTAGGTGGCCAATGCTTCGTCGTCAACTTCTTCCCCAACACGGACTGTGCTTGGCCCTCCGTCCTCATCGGCAATGGTGTGGATCAATGTTACACGCGTGGCGGATCCCAGCCATTCAGGAGCTTTCGGTTCTCTTGTATCTAAGCTGACAGGGCCGTTCATTGGAAGGTTGGAAGGATAAGATCTTGTCTGCCGGAATTTTCTTTCTGGGAGCAGTAGAATTTGGTCAAGATACCTTGGACTCGCCATCTATGTACCTAGGTAGTTGCTTGAATTGGAGTCATCTGTGAAGACGATCGACGTGGTCTTGATAAAAGTCAAGTGCAATGTACCTTCTCAACCTTTGAAATGTGCGCTGGGCACCAATCAACCCTCTTCGATGCCACCACATGGTGGAACTGGAACCTTGAACCACTTCGTGATAGTCTAAATAAGGTATTAATGAACCCTTGCTCAGTTGCACCATGATCCACGATCGGGAACGTGATGCTCCCTCCCTGTCTTATTGCTTCCTCAGGCAGGACTCCACCAACTCTTTGTAGTGACTGGTGGACGACTGCCGGGAAAAGAAATCCCCAGCTCAAGTACTGTGCTGCCCATGACGTGGTAGAAAGGCACATGATCAATCCGAGCCAGCGAGATTAAGATTCCCCGCAGCTGACATAACTCGCTGTATGTCATCAACCGAGCTATTTCCAGGCCCTGTTTCGCAACATACACCAACAAGCTGCCAACATTGAACTGGCTAATTAAAAAGGAGTTTTACAAACTCCAGATCCGGCTCAGATTGACCGGCAGCCTGATCGACAGGAGGCTCAGCAAAATTACTAAGCTACACTTACCAGCAACCTACCACGAAGCTCTTGGTTAATCGCGAGCCTAAGCTTTATCTCGGGGGGGGGGGGGGGGGGGGGGGGGTTTTGTTTGTGCCGCACAATTTATTGTTACAAAAAACAAAAAAGTCATTTAAAATGTAAAACCCACACAAAGAAAAACAATCAAAAAAAAATTAAAAAAAAAGATGGGGGTATGGGTAAT